>JAPFBL010000054.1:432500-627500 GCA_026182355.1 Hermatobates lingyangjiaoensis
TACCAGAGGTATGTTGAATAAATAACAAGGAGCATTCACAATGGAAAAACCTTTTACCGATGGATCAATGTATGTACAAATTGATGGCGTCGCTATGGGCTCACCAATTGGCGTAGCTTTTTCCGACTAATACATGTATCACCTTGGAAATCATGCCTTAAATATACAATAATGAAAGCAATAGACAACAAAAACAACTTTCTTGTTTTCAGTATTAGTGTTGTGATTGACAAAATCCAAATGTCAGTATTCAAGAAAGAAGTGAACACAACCTCTTATTTGAATATCCGGAGCAAATGCAATCAACGCCACAAATATGGCGCAATTAAAGCCTTAATGAACAAAACATACAAGATTGCATTGAATTGGAAAATATTCAACGGAGGTATTAATAAAACTAAGCACGTATTTCCTAATAAAGCTTACTGTATAGATATTTCGATAGCATTTTGAATGAATACTTTCATGTAAGGAAATAGAACAAATGAATGAGAACATACAAACAAAAGTACATAATGTTTATTATAAAAAATCAATATTTCGAATAACACAAGCTTGATGAAAGAGTTTTAAAAGACATTGTAAGGAAGAATTCCAGTAGTGAAAACATAATTGAGAAGGTACAGTGGTAACTTACTATATAAGTCCACCTGTGAGTAGCCTGTTTATAAAAATGATATCCAAGTCAAAACTCGCCTTTAAAGGAAACAAATATAGTGAGAGAGTATAAATGTACTAATGAGGAATCTGAAACCCTAAAACACTCGTAGATTGTATGACTACCACCTCTCTGTCAAGAAGGCTCACCATGCACTTAATGGCCGGAGCACCCAAAAAGCTTTGGGAGATACCCAAAGTAAAATGAACTCGAGAGATGCTGTTTACAAAACGAAAATAATTAAATAAGAAAGTAACAACCATAAACTGAGAATTTTTAGAAGCTATAATACTCCAAAAAGTAAAACCATTCTTTAATATTCAGGTTGAAAATAGCAGCAACATTTTAAAGTTCTTTCATATGAATGGCAGTGAAGAAACCCTTACAGGTAGTAACTCAAACCGTGGGACCACTCCCCCCACAGAATTAACGACCAGCTTATCTTAAACTTGAAGAAAAATATCCCCCACTGTCTTCACTTTGCATATATAATAAACCAGAAAATTCACCCAAGAAGTTATTCACGTCCTGAAGATGAATGTTGATCATTCAAAACATGTCAACTATAGCAAGTTATAAACAAAAATTAAATAAATATAATTTATTATGTAGAGTGTAATTTAGAAAAATTGAGATACTTCTTAGGAAACAAGTATCAGCTAACTTTGGTGTAATTTTTAGTAATATATATATATATATATATATATATAAAGATTTCACATAAACACGTGAAATAACAATCAATGATCAAACTATAATAAGAAAATGGGAAAAGAAGTCTAACAACCGTAACAAGTGGTCTTTGTCAGAGTCAAAATTCAGTTGAGTTTTCATTTATATATATATATACCAATTAAAAGAAAATGTCCAGCGGACTTTTTTAAATAAAATAAATTCAAAACGAAGGAAACACACAGAAAGACACAGACATAACTCACATCGATATTTCAACCATCGTCGTCATCAGGAGGTGTGCATAGCGAAGAGCGAAGAGTCCCGCAGGAAGACAGGGCAGCGACTGCCCTGCCAGAGTCGCTGCCCTGTCTTCCTGCGGGACTCTTCGCTCTTCGCTATTCACACCTCCTGATGACGACGATGGTTGAAATATCGATGTGAGTTATGTCTGTGTCTTTCTGTGTGTTTCCTTCGTTTTGAATTTATTTTATATATATATAAAGATTTCACATAAACACGTGAAATAACAATCAATGATCAAACCATAATAAGAAAATGGGAAAACAAGACTAAAATCTTTCAACCGTAACAAGCAGTCTTCGTCAGAGTCAAAAACCCAACTGACGAAGACCGCTTGTTACGGTTGAAAGATGTTAGTCTTGTTTTCTCATTTTCTTATTGTGGTTTGATCATATATATATATCATAGATATATATATATCTATCTATATATATAGATATTACGTATATATATATATATATATATATATATATATATATATATATATATATATTACGCAGGGGACTGCGCAACCCTGCCCTCAAATTATTATATTGGGATGACAAATACTAAACTTTCAAGACGATTGAGCATGCATTTAGTGAATGGGGCCCCCAAGAACCATGCAAGAGAAGCCCATGGTATGGCTTTAACACGTAAGATCTTAGAAGAAGGAACAACTATTTTGCAGATGAACAGTGATAGCAATAGATTAAAAATAATTGAAGCTCTCTATATTAAAGATTTGAATCCTGTTCTAAATTCACAAATAAGTGATATGAATGTTATACCTAGCTGCAGAAACTTTGATAGCTCCTACAAATTAGTAATCGATATGAGCGAATTCGATGCTCCTGTGAATGGTGATGACCAATCGGCTGAGTAGCCATGAGAGGCCGGGTGACTGGTTGGGCTGTCTAGTATAGTCAACCAATCGCATGCGGTGTTTAATGCTTCTTCAATCAATGTCTCCAAAGAAATCAAGAAGAACGTCTCCATGTAAAAATATATATATATATATATGAATAATAATCAAAATATATATATATATATAATATATATATATATATATATATATATATATATATATATATAAAGTATAGTTTATCGGGACTCGGTCAGTTCTTCAGATTCAAATTAAATTCTCATTGGCAACGTTTCGGTCTTTATTTAAAACCATTTTCATAGGCCTACAATAACAGAGGAAATATAAGAAATAATACAATAATTCAAAAATCAAACATAAATAAAAGTGCAATTAGTTACAATTAAGAAATAACAATAAAAATTTTGAGTGTAGGTTAGTGAGAAAACTTACAGAAGTATAAATTGTGAAACAGAAAAACTAAGTAATAAGTAAGTATTTGACTTTGTCTGGTGAAATTTAGTTACCTTGCATGGTTATTTCAGTTCAGTGTCACATGTTCATTCAGACTACAGTTGTTAAAATCCACATACTATTTTTTTGTTGTAAAATAATTTGTAATGTAATACTTAGTTACATGTTCATTTATTATATTAAACGGGTTTTAGTAAGTTTTCTATGCTGAAATAAAATTCTCAAATGCCAGTGTTTGAACTAATTGAATCAAAAATAGATAAGTAAAAACGTATTTGTTTAAAATAATAATAATAAAGCAAAATTAACGATTGAGTTTAAGCCTAGGAGCAGGTCTATCTCCAAGAAGACAATATATTGATAATTGTATTATTTGTTTGTGGAGGAACTAATATACAATCTTTTCCAGTTATAATATCAAATTACTAAAATGCACTAGTCCTTCTGAAGAAGGTAACAAATATGTCATAAATGATTTAACGTATCTAAAAAATGGAAACACTCCGGAAAACTAAACGAAAAATCCAGAACATTGATTTAGATGAAAAATTGGTAAATTTAATGTGTTGTTAAGAAAATTTGTAAATTTTAAACTTCATAATGATTGTTTAATGGGGTGTCCTAAATTTTGCCTAATTCAAGTATATTTAGAGTACGGATCTTTAATGAGTACCTGACATCGTGCAGGCTCGGGACTGACGGCTTAACATCCTCTCCGAGGGATGACTTACCTCCCACTTGAATAAATCGAGGGTCAGATGGGTATCGAACCCCGGATCTATCAGTCCAAAGGTAAGTACGTTATCCACTGAGATAACCTGACCTTCTATGATATAACTTTTTTATAAGCATAATCGGTCAATTAGTCACTTTGTGAGTAAATTGATTGAATAATGAATAATTGATGTTTACAGATTGATATTTAGTTATGTTGAATCAAAAAATAGTAAATATGTCTTTTGTAAGTCTATAACAATTGTTAAACTTTGGCCACATTTCACTTGGCTTCAATAGTAGGGATTTCTTTGATCATTCGTCAGTTGGTAAAAAGAAGAAAAGAGGCTAATGTATAATTAAACCTTGTTGGCCAATAAGTCTACCGCTGGAATACCATTAATTTAATTCCGACGATAATAAAAGCAATCGTCCTAAGTTGGCAGAAACTGTTATCCTTAAGAAGCCAGTGCTTATATAAGTTACAAAACTTGGCACAGAGGTTTAACTTTTCTCCGTTCACTTAAGTTTAATTCTGATTAAATGGGTTAGAAACAAAGAAGAAGGAAACAAAAAAAAGCTTTCTCTCTCACTTGCACACACTCATGTGTAAAGGAAAATCCTTCGATTTGCCTGTTGACGCATCTTATCTCCAAATGTTCAAAATGCCTGAATACATAATATATTGTTCAAATGGCAAAAGCTCACCTAATAATGAATTGATAGATATTATATTACAGATAGATACTGTATTTACATTCTAATTAACTCGGACATAATGTTTCAGATTGTCATTATAGCATCTGCAACAATGTACATTCTAATTAAAATTAATATTACTAAAATATAAATTTTCATTAATAAACATAAATTTCTCTCAATAAATATTTATTTACTCGGTATTTTAGACAATAACTGCCAACATTAACGAATTTATTCAGTTAATTCATTATTTGTGCAATCTGTAGTAGTGTGGTATTTACTCATATTGTCCCTTCTCTAACTAAGAGAATTGTCACTTCTCTTACTAAGTCCCTTCTCTTGTAATATGCCAAGAGTCCAGATGTAAACCTGAAGAAGAACACTAAGTGTTCAAAACGCGTTGTTCGTTTTCATATTGAGCTTTTTTTTTGTATGGATATATATATATATATATAGAATGAGGCACACTAGGGAAACCAAGCACGCCGGAAACACAAACGCAGGAAAGCTTTCCCACTTTCTTTTCTCCTGAATATGGATTATCCAAAAATTTGAGTTGATCAGTGTGTCTCTTTCTATGACTGGTATTATTATTCGTTTATCAACTCAAATTTTTGGATAATCCATATTCAGGAGAAAAGAAAGTGGGAAAGCTTTCCTCCCTTTGCGTTTCCAGCGTGCTTGGTCTCCCTAGTGTACCTCTTTCCCTATATGTTACTATTCTTCGTTTTTAAACTCGTTTGTGTCCAGTTTGTCTCGTTTCCGATTTTAAGATATTTATATATATCTTATATATATATATCACATATATCATTATATATATTTATATATCACTAGATAAACGGAACTAGTCTTTGCGTCTACAACGTGTTTGGTCTCCCTTTCTCTTTTCTCCTGAAGACGGATCGCCCAAACATTTGAGTTTGTAAGTGTGTTTCTTTACTTTTTGAGCTACCTACAATTTTGAACTTATATATATATATATATATGATCGGGTTTATTATGAAATCTTGTTCATATATATATATATATATATATATAAGTAATGCCGGCCCGCGAGAGACTAGAGGGTTGAAGTCCGTATCAACATTGCCTCTCCTATAAACAGAAGGAGCTGACTAATAAACGCCATTCTTGTCTTCAATCACGTGCGAGCTAGTTTATTTAAATTCCTTTTTCTAAAAACCTATTCATTACCCGGACACGCGTAACTGGTGCCGAAACCCGGGATCATTCGCCAACTGTTTAATAGTGTAGTGTTGTGTCCAGTGTAGAAACCAACATGACGAGTAAACAGACAACAGGAGCCGATGTTAGGCTCGCAGTGAAAATAGAACAAGCGAGAGTAGCAAAAGCAGGGTACCTGATGAACCTATTAGATTCGATAAAGAGGTTCGAGGGTGATGCTCGAGAGTTGGACTTGTTCATAGAGAGAATGGACTCCATCAACGAGCAGTTAGTCACAACTCAACTAGACCCAGCTACAGACAAGAACATCAAGACCTACTTCCTCGCCAGGGTCAGCCTTACGGTGATGCTGGAGTTAGGACTTACGTTTTGTGCGGAGTGGAGTGCGGTGCGAGCAGCCCTTAAGGACAGATATGCTGGAGCCGCAAAGCCTGTAGCTAGAAGTGCGCTAAAAATTTTTGAAATGCGGAAGGAGAATGGTGAGACCTGCGCTGAGTTCGGGCGCAGATTGGGGGATGCGACAAGGAAATTAACTATGAAGATAAATGAAAAGTGCACAGACAGTCAAGAAGCGAAATGGAGAACGACGATATATGAAGAGATAGCCAGTGAAATTCTCCTCAAGGCAGCTCCAGAACGAGTGAGAATGGCCCTCCGTATCATGAAGCCCACTAGTCTCGAGGAGACAATTAATACCATCCGGGAGGAAGAAATGGACCGAGAAGATAACGGTGTTATATACAGAGGGAAGTCAGAAGGAGGATGGGCAGTTGTGACCAGGAGGAGAGTACCTCAGGATAGGCAATTCAGAGCAAGAGCCTATGAGGATCGAGGACAAGGGAGGTATTCACAGGAGAGGAAGCCACGGGGACGTTTTGAAGAGAGAAGATCTCAAGCCAGGAGGAACAGCTATGAGGCAGTGGGAGGCTACACGCGAAGAGAGAAGCCAGTAAGAAGAGGATGTTGGGAGTGTGGTGAACTCGGTCACTTCGCGTGAGAGTGTCCGTATTTATATCGCAAGGAGAGACCACGAACGAAACAGTATAGACCAACACCAAGAGATGAGCCCATGGAAGTTAACACAACCCGGCGGGAGAAGATGTGGGGCAGGAGAAGACAAAAAGGGGAAGGCTCTTCAGAGGACGGGAGCTCATCAGAGTCAACAGGGTCGGAGCAAGAGACATCGATAGAACGACACGAGCGCTGGTACGAGCGAGGGAAGTGGCCTTCACTGGAAGAGACTCGTGGTGGGAGGATCGCTATTCGAGAGAAGAGGAAGAAGGATTGAAGGTTAGGCGAGAGGTATATAGGCGAGCAACAGAGGAATAGCATAAGAGGTAAGCTCCCTATATTTTTTTTTCCCAAATGGAAGACTAAGTGTTTGGTAGATACAGGGTCAGATAGCACAATTATGGACAATGAAGTGGCAAAAAGGATGGACAATTATTCAGGGCTGACACCGTGCAACTGCACCTTGGTCACCATGGCAGGAAGGAAGAGCCTGGTAGGCGAATTACAGGTAGAGATGGGAGAATTAATAGGAGAGACCTTGGAGATGAAAGTGCATGTGACCCACTTAGAGACCCAGAAATATGGAGTTATTCTAGGGTGCGACTTTTTGGAGAGAATCAATGCAAAACCTGAGTGTAAAAGAGGGAAGTGGGACATTAAACTAGGAAAAAGGAAATACTTCGTGGAAGGGAGAGTTAAACCAGGGAAGAGAATAACGGTAAACTGTGGAAAAGTGATACCAGGAGAACATCAGGTGAGTGAATTAATGAAAGAATTTGAAAAAGTATTCTATAGTGAAGGACAGAGGTTATCAGCTACAGGTAGGGTCAAACACCAAATAGAACTCCCTGAAGGTACAGTTGTTTACGTGAAACCTAGAAGGTACCCACACCAATTGAAAAAGATAATGCAGGAGCAAATAAAGGAAATGCTGGACCAGGGCATAATACAGAGGTCTAAGTCGCAATTTTCGAGCCCTATTTGGCTGGTCCCGAAAAAGGTCGAGGAGGGTAAACCCCCTAAATACCGGTTGGTAGTAGATTTTAGAGAGTTAAATAAGTACACTAAGCTCGAAAGATACCCTCTGCCAAGGATAGAAGACATACTCGACCATATGGCAGGAGCAACTGTATTCAGTACCTTCGACCTCAAGGCCGGGTATCACCAGATTAGGATGCACCCGAGAGATGTCGAGAAGACGGCCTTTACGTTCGATAGAGGCCACTTCGAATTTTTGAGGATGCCCTTTGGCCTAAAGAATGCGCCTTCCACGTTCCAACGCCTCATGGATGAACTGCTTGAAGGACTGGGAGAAGACTTTACGCAAATCTACATGGATGACATCATAGTGTTCAGTAAGTCAATAGAAGAGCATAAGGAACATGTTACAAGGGTGCTGAAAAGAATAAGGGACTTTGGCTTAAAGGTAGCGATGGATAAAACCCGCTTATATCAAAAAGAGGTTAGATTTATGGGGCACCTTATCTCAGGTGAAGGAGTAAGACCCGACCCTAAGAAGGTTGAAGCAATAGATCGATTACCCTATCCAAAGGGACCCAAAGACATCAGGGCTTTTCTAGGTATGATAGGTTTCTATAGAAGGTACGTAAAGGACTTTGCAGCAATCACGAACCCCTTGACGGACAGTTTAAAGAAAGGAAAGAAGTTTATACAAACAGAAGATCTAAGAGAAGCAGTGGAGCAGTGTAAGAAGGCGTTGCGGGGCCCGCTGTTGCTCCAATTTCCTGACCTAAACAAACCATTCATTGTAATGACAGATGCCAGTCAAGAAGCTATCGGGGAGTCTTGATGCAGGAAACTATCCAGGGAGAGCGACCAATAGCCTACGCCAGCAGAAAATTATCACCAGCAGAAAAAAGGTATAGCACAATAGAAAGGGAAATGTTAGGCATAGTGTGGACTGTAGAACATTTCCGACCCTACCTTTTTGCGGCTGAGTTCACTATTAGAACAGATCATAGGCCCCTAATGTGGATCGGGAATTTAAAGGAGACGTCAGCCCGGATAGCAAAGTGGAAAGAAAGGATAGCTGCATACAACTTCAGGGTCCAGCACGTAAAGGGCGTTGATAATCAAGTAGCCGACTGTTTGTCCAGAAACGTCAACGTCATTACGAGAAGTAGTACGAGAGAGCCAAGTACCTCCAGGGACGTGCGAGAGTTCTTCGCCAACGGGACACCAGACGCAGATGAAGACCAAGAACAACGAAATGGACCGGAAGCTGAGATTAGTCAGGATATAATAAACAACAAGAGAAATCAAATAATTATAAAAGACGACACAGAAGAAATAATAAACACCCAATTGCACAAATATGGCCACTTAAAAATAAATATTATTACAGGAGGAACGAAAGCGAACAACGAACAATTAAGTACAGTCATAAACCAACTAACAGTGCCAGGAAAGGTATACCATTTCTTTATAGAATCACAAGAACTTGAAAATAGACTACTCCGACTAATTCAGGAAAGAGAGCTGAGACAAGGAGCTCATTTCATAATCTGTAAGAACCAGGTAGAAACGGTAGAAGACGAAGAGCAGCAGAAAGAGGTCATCCTAAATTATCACAGGGGAAAAACCAACCATCGTGGTGTCACAGAGACCCTTAAACATCTACAGAGGTCGCATTACTGGCTCCAAATGGGCAAGAGGATAGCCCAAGTGATAAAGGACTGTGAAATATGCAAAAGGAGGAAGTATGAAAGAGTACCACTTGTACCTCCATTATTACAAAGTCAGACGCCCGAGGGACCCTTTGAGGAGATAGAAATTGATATATTTACATACGACGGAAACAAATATTTAACAACAATAGATAGACTAACGAAGTTAGCCTCAGCATGGCCACTAACAAGTAAATCAAGTGAAAGTACAGAAGAGGCATTGCTGTCGTATTTGGCCACGTTTGACTGCCCGAGAACGATCTATATGGACAGAGGGCGAGAGTTCAACAACGTTAAAATAAAAACCCTGTTAAAAGAATTCAATATAAACCCCCATTGGTGTACACCGGGTCATCCAAGGTCCCACGGAGCAATAGAGAGACTACATAACACTCTAACGGAACACTTGCAGTTATTGGCTGATGCAAAAAACATAAAGGGTCATGTGGCAATGGCCAGAGCGGTCCTAGCATACAACAGTAGTATTCACTCGACCACAGAGGCAACACCATTTGAATTGCGGAAAAAGGAAGCGGATCCACAAAGGTTACATAATAGAGTCAAAGCAGCAAAAGAAAGATGGACCAAGCAATGTAATCAAAGGAAAGCAGAAGAAACAGTAGGGTTGATACAAGAAGGGGACTTCGTATATAAACTAAATAGGCAGAAGCGAAGGAAATCGGACCCGAGATACGTAGGGCCATACGAAGTACTCGCAACGTTACCACGGTACAGAGCACAGATATGGAGGATAGGAACGGACACCCTGAAACAAGAAATAGTTCATTTTCAGGAACTGCGACGGGTGAGAAGGAAAATCCCACCAATGGTGCGAACGATATAGTGTAGTTATGTGTGTTTACCTTTGTTAATTTTGTTATTTTTGTTTTGTACAAATAATCATAGAAGTTCATCTAATGTTATTTCTGTAATTTCTATAAACAATGTTAATTCAGTTACTTGTGTGGACGTCATTTTATTTTTGAATGTTAAAACATTATATTCATTTCTTATGTTTAGAGTCAAGTTTTGTTTTGTTATTTTATGATATAACTCAGACACTTGTACGGAGAGCATTGTTGATAAGGACTGGGAGGGGGCAGTAATGCCGGCCCGCGAGAGACGCCGGCCCGCGAGAGACTAGAGGGTTGAAGTCCGTATCAACATTGCCTCTCCTATAAACAGAAGGAGCTGACTAATAAACGCCATTCTTGTCTTCAATCACGTGCGAGCTAGTTTATTTAAATTCCTTTTTCTAAAAACCTATTCATTACCCGGACACGCGTAACTTATATATATATAATTTTATCAGGACTCAGTCAGTTCTTCAGGTTCAAATTAAACTCTCATTGCTAATGTTACGATTTTTATTTAAAACTTTATCACAGCCAGAAGTTATCCCTAATATATAAATATTGATGAAAGTATCAGCTGTGAAGTTTTATTTGACCTAAAATTTTATCTGACCGAGTCTTGATAAAATTTCATGTTGCTTCTAATTCGGGGTCGAGAATTTTATCAAAATATATATATATATATAATTAAAGTTATAGCTAGAGAACACAAGAAAAAGGACGAACACTCACGAATCTCGATCATTTCGGCGTCTTGCCGTCTTCAGGAGAGTAGAAAGAAAGAAAATAAAAGGAGAAAGAATGAAGGAACGGAGACGTAAATGCGTCCACTGGCCGATGTAAACTCTCTCTCTCTCTCTATAAATATATATATATATATATATATAATGCCTATAAGTATGTAATATATTAAAGTAATTGACGAAAAAAAGTATAAATAAACCATGCTTTTAGTAAAAAATGGTTAATTGTGGTTGTAGTTGTGTTAAGAATAATTAAAAGATTGTTGTTTTCTTGTTGCAAAACACATGTTTGCAAGTGTTTTGAATTAAATAAACTCCTCTTGCTGTGTTCATTTTTCATTTACAGCTACTTTTCCCTTTAGAAGTGCATCGAAAGGAAAAAGGAATCGCAAGAACATAAAATCAGACTTTACAAAACCTGCAAATTGCCTCCTGCCAACCCTTTTTCTCTTCTACCCCCTAAGGGGGTGAGAGAGTTAACCGACACCCTCTTAATATTCCTCTAATTGAAATGTCATTCTCAGACCAGTAACCTCCTTAATATCCCTTTCCAGATTACTTATCAACATTTTTTTTTTTTTTTATTAAAAACTTTGAGTAATTTTTTTTAACCGAGTATAAGACAAAGTATATAGTGATTTCTATTTGCTATAAGTAAAGTTATTATTAAACTCATTAATAATAAATTTAATTTGTATTAGTAATAGGTAAAACCGTCATACCTCGTAAGATGATCATGGAGTCGTTGGAGCGCTTTCGGACGTTGTCCATCTTCGATCCCAACAAACCGATCGATAGGTTGACAACGTCCGAAAGCGCTCCAACGACTCCATGATCATCTTACGAGGTATGACGGTTTTACCTATTTTTAATATAAATCATACTAACCTCAGTGGTATTAACAGTATGCATGTATAAATTTAATTTATTGTTATTTAAACCGTATTTGATACCAAGATATAATTCTCAAGTTTTACGATAACATAAAGTAAAAGAAAGTTATGGTATTTTTAGATTATTGCATCTCGGGTAGTCAAAGCGTATATACTTTCCTTTAGGATTGATTAGAGTTGAAATTTTCACCATAGCTATATATTTTCATCTAGAATACTTTTTTTTATTGTTTTATTACATTACAACTACCCTTAGAGGGGTAACAAGTAATACTGATGTAGGATACATCAAAGAGAGGTAAACGAGTGGAGAAACCACCCATTGGTAGTACTCCATATACATAATATGTTCAGATGATTTGCAATTATTCTTGACTGTTATCATTTCTTGTCGAGTAGATCTGTGGACAAACATTTTTTCAGCCTTTTAATTGATTTGGCAGGAATGTGGCGGAATGATAAGTCCTTAATGAAAGTGTTTAGATTGGTGGGTAAAGATTCATGGACTTTGCGGTATCGGGATTGAATTTCTTGGTCGATAAAAGGGATTTTCAGGTGATTATGAAAAGTGTCGTTAGAAACATAAAAGGGAGCTTGTAAAATTTTATGAAGGATTATGGATTGGGCAGTTTGGATTCTTTGGATGTTTGAACGCTTGGTTGATCCTCAGATTACGATTCTGATCTAGACTACAGAAAATCTTGTTCACTCATTTTCTTAGAGAAGACGTAATACTGTCGTAAGCCTGTACGATGCAAAACTCCTTAATTTTTTTTTATTTATTAATAAACTGAAGTAACGTCATTTTTAGGTCCCCTGCTGTAAGATCAACTCCCTAATGTAGTTCAGCGATTGACTAAACATGATCATGGAAAATTCGATCTCGAGATTTTGACAGACTAACATGTTTTGAGGTCACCATAGTCCTTTTTGAAGTTGTTACATTGATATCTCAATGTGGATTTGTGTGATTTCAAATGTTTGTTAAAACACGATTACAGTCTAAAATATTTGATGATGATGAACCACAATTTCCATTCCTGAAACATTTCAAAAGGCAAAAGCCTATGAATGTGGGTGTTCAAAGCATACAACTTTTTTTGCCTAGTTATTTATTAAGTTTTATTCAGAATAAAACTTAATTCTTCCTGGTTGTAAAAAATAATAGAATCTGTATTAGACCATTTTAACATCAAATTACAGTTCATTATTTATGCAATCTGTTATACTCATAATTATGTCTGCACACAAAAAGAATGTTTGAAATCCCTCAAATAATATACACCAGGAGTGCTCGTTGATAGTCTGTGACATTTTTCAAAGTTTGGAATATTTCGCGAGCCGCAATGAAATTTGTATTTAAAAGGTTTGTAAAAAAAAAGTATTAAGACTTTTTTTTTACAGAAATTTTATTTATTTTGAACCACAAATAATGCTTGAAAGAGTCGCATGTGGTTCGGGAACTGAGTTTAGCCCCCGGGATATATACAAATGAAGCATAATTTAAGGCTTGGAATAATTTAAGGGCTGTTTTCGTGTTACTTTTATATGCAATACGTGTGCGTCTTGTCTTTGTATCTATCATCTTCTATCGTCAAAGTGATCTATTCTTTATTAATATATCAATAAACAATACGGATAAAATATTGATATACCAAAAAAAAAAGGTAGATTTTTGTGAATGTAGGCCGAAAGAAAAGTATTTTATACAAATACTAGGAAAGAGAGTTTCTTTTTTTTTTTGGGGATTGTAACTTGGAGATAAATCCGTATGTTGGTTTTATTTATAGTAAGGCAAGGAGATAATGCAGAGAGGACAGGGTTGGGTGACTGTTGGTTCTGCAGTTTTATGCCACGTGATCTGAATTTGTCCTCTTTTCAGTCACCAAGATAATCCGGCCTTTTGAAAAGGAGGGGGGGACTGTTTCGAATTCTGATGCCGTTATGCCTCTCTCTCCACCTCTCTCCTAATAAGAACAGACCCTGGGCTTTGCTTCCGCTAATTTCACTAAACTTTGTCAGACTCAGCATAAAGTTTCACCTAAGGTAGGGGATATTTTCTCATACTTTCTTTACTCAACTATACCAGTCTAAATCATCATATGCAAATAGCATCAAAAAATTTTCTGACAAGAATATTCAAAACTAAATATGAGCCATTTTAAAAAATTATATTGTATAAAATATTGTTAATAATATTATGACCAAACATACTAAAAAATTTTTTCCTCCACTTCAGCTACAAAATAATTGTATTGAGAAGTGATTCTAATTTGTTTTCTAAAAATTAGCGAGGATATATAACGGAAATGAGTGGTCACCCATTGGTGACACTCCGTTACAGCTGGTTCAATAGGGGAGCTGTTGGCGTCATTGTATTTGTAAACGGCTACATACACACATATTGAGGTATGGAATTTAAAGTTAAAAATCAGGAAAAACAACAGAAAACGAATAGACAACCTGATCTTTATCTTCATATATATTCATCTTCATGGGTTTGCAAGTGTTACAGATGAGTGAAGGGAATGAAGAAGTTTGCTGGGGTGGGTTTTTATTTATTTTTTTTTTTTTTTTATTGTTTAAACCAATCACCTAGCGGGGAATAACGTCAACCGTTTACCAGGCATTTTGTTTGATCGGTAATTCTACATAATCTACATTGGGAGCCCTAAATTTGGCCTAACACAAGTGAATTTCGAGTAGGGATCTTTAACGAGTACCTGACATTGTACAGTCTGGAGACCGACGGATTAACGTCCTCTCCGAGGGACGACATACTCAAATCTATTCAGCTCCCGCTTGAATAAATAGAAAGCCAGGTGGGAATCAACCCCAGACTACCAGTCCAGAGGCGAGCAAGTTAACCACTGAGCTAACCTGACCCTCCAAGTCAGTATTTTTCCCAAGAAATAGTAAAATTACTGACTGATTTACCATCACTGCTTATGTCTAAGATATCACTAAAAACCTTAATTTTTTAGACTAACTTATATAGTTTGCAATTAAATAAATTGCCTGCATAGAACAATTGGAATGTTATTTGTACACATGAAGGCATGAAGGATCTATTGATGTCCGGATAGAAAAACTAAAAAAAAAAAGAAAAAAAATATATTCCAGTGTTAAGGAGTGAAGTAGTTTTTAGAAGGGCTCCAGTAAATACACTCTACCCTTCTGTTTACTTTAATCTCCATACCAATCTCAGTTTTTCTAAACTTCTGTTTACTGAACTATTTAATTTTAAATCATAAAAAATCCTATTTTACAAGTTAGTCTTTATAATGGAATTTAGATTTTTGCATATATGTAAAAAAAAAATTGAAGTAACTTCATGTTTTTCTTAGTGATGTATTTCTTCTCATAAACAATAAATATAGATTTAGAATAAAATAACTTTTTTTATTATTCGATATTACTTGTAAAATTAATATATGAATCCCTAAAGTACATCATAGCATGGCACAGTAAGATTATTTTCATTGATGCCACTAAAAGGTTATTTGCAGAGATATATTTTTTGTTTATTAAGAATTTTATCATTTTATGATGCCAATTTTAGAATAATTGACTAATTTACAAATATATTACAGCGTCAGGTGCGTTAACTGACTCTTATACGTTCTTTTAATTTTTTTTTAATTGTATATTTTTTAATACTATTTTTCTTTATTTATCGAGGTTTGCTGTAGCATGAAATATTTGGAAAGCTCGTTTAAAAATCATGTTTTTCTATAAAAATGAAATAAAGAGTGAATATATGTATTCCAGATAAGAAAACAATGTATTTTTTAATAGACATGTCAACAACTAGGTTCATTAATACTGTTTTATATTGGCGATACAATTATTTTTGTGATTTTATAAAAATGTAAGGAATATGATGTTATTTGACATTGTTGTATATTTGTATATTCAGGTATGCAATTTAAATAAAAACAGAAAATGAATAGACAACCTGATCTTTATCTTCATATATATTGATCTTCATATAACTTGAAAATAAGTGAAGAAGTTTATTAACTACTACTATTATTATTATTCTTTGAGAGTGACTATAGGAGGCGCCTTAAAAAATTTGTACTTCCCCTCTTCTGTACTAAAGTACCCCAGCAGTTAGCTTCAACACCCCTAAGAAGCTCAGCACTTTTGCTGCATCCAGCTGTAAAAGATTTTCTGTGGTTTTGTTGAGTGTCCCGAAGCATATACCTCTGTGCAGCAAAGTTGCCTGACAGTCAACCAGCAGGTGCAAAGGTGTTTCTTCCTCTTCTTTGCAGAATCTGCACAAAAAATCATTCATAATGCCCATTCAGGCTCCCTACGTTTTGGAAAAAACTGACTTCCTTTCTCATTCTTTGGGTCCTTGGGTGCACTTGTGGAGAGGTTGGCTCCCAATAGTTAGCACTTCAGACCCTCTAGTGCGAGACCTTTTACACTTTAATTATGTTTAATCATAAGCCGCAAAAAGTAATATATTTTTAATTAGAACAGAACAGGTTCGTTTACAGCTTATTATTAAAATAATATTTTATCAAATTATATAATTAACATCCCTAAGTGTATGATAGTGACACCCCGTAGAGTTAGTTTTCTCGGAGACAAACACGCTTGATGCTAGCTGTGTCATCAATAAAATTTATTAATTATATATAAAATTAAAAATGTAACTTTAATGGCTTTTTTGATATTGCTAATTTTTTTACAAGAAGTTCAATACTTAGTACTAGCATAGTAGTTCGCTTCCTGAGTTGGTCTTCCACATGCAGATCAGTGAGCTGAGTTCTCAACTTTGTTTTGAGTTCTGTCATATATGAGAAACTTGATTCACAGCAGGAAGTGGTGGGAAAACAGCAAAGCATTTTTAATTTAATGATGAAGACGTACCCACGTCTTCAATTACTTTTTTTTCAAATTTCGATTAGATCATTTTTTAGAATTAAATAAAAATGTTATGATGTCTTCCGAAAGTTCTAACTTATCTTCAAACTAGCAAGTACTGAAAAAATGCCCACTAAATTTTTTTTCAAAATTCTTAAATCTTTTATTGTAATTTTAAATTAGCAAATCAAGAACAGATATAAATTCCTCAAATAATTCATATTCTTTTTGAACTTTTATCAAATGAGGAATTGGTTCTTCAGCTTCTATCAACTGAAATTTAGCGGCGGTATTCTTCAGAAATTCTAATTATTTCCTTTAGCTATATATGGTTGCGTATTTACTGTAGAATGGTCGCATGCGACCATTTAGCCGCCGATTCCCCGCCCCTGCCATATCTGTTTGAAGGAAGTATGGTATTGATTCTCACTCAATCTGTTGGAGAAACACTGTAACTCCCCAATACAAGGAAAGCCGTTAACACTCCTCTCAACGGTCTTATCAACATCAAACTTAACTAATTTGAATATAACACAAGTTATGTTTTAGTAAACAGAACTATAGATTGTTTGATTAATATCAATTCTGCTATGTTCGATTTAGATCAATCGATAAGATTACGCAACAGATGTCTTAACGACTTTTCTTACTTAACAGATCTGTCCCATTCATATTATTACAAGCACATCGCTTTTCCTTTATATGTCTCTTAGTTAATTTTAGTATCTTTATATTTGAGTGCAAGTAAAGTATACTTTACATAAAAAAAATTAGATTAATATTAGAACTATAATACACTGTCTTACCTCGTACAATGCTGCTGTAGCTCCCTGACCGGTTTCGGGTGTCACCCATCTTCAAAAAGAACTGATCTAAGAAGTCTTACTTCCTGTTACATAGCCTACATTATTTCCCACTGCTGTCTATATTTTGATTATTTAATTATTTTAACAGAATTTTCTTTCTTAATTAAAAAAAAATAGAGAAAATTCTTAGAGTTTTCCTGTATAGTTTGGTTGGTGTTTTACTAAAGAAAAATAGTATGAAATTTATAAATGGGGTAAACAACTATTTTTGTGTCATTGTTGATGAACTAGAATACAATTAACTATGAAATATTATGTCTAATTTATAGAAAAAAATCTCGCTTGAATTTGAAGTATTTAATTCGATCCATGTTTTGGTGGGTCTTTTCCCTATTATTGAAATGCAAGGTGCTGCAACACATTCTGGTTAGTTTAAATACTAAACAACAAAACGGATTGTTACAATGAAGAGACCAAATAAAGAAAAAAAACTATCGAATGCAATATTTCCTTAAGTCAGTTTCTTTTAGGTTTATTATTTAACCGATTACCTACCGAGTGATAACCTCAGATTCTACATTGGGAGTCCAAAAATTTTGTCTAACTCAAGAGCATTTCGAGTAGGGATCTTTAACGAGTACTTGATATTGCACAGGCTTGGAACTGACGGCTAACGTCCTCTCCGATGGACGACGTGCTCATATTTATTCACCTTCCGCGTAAATAAATAAATCGATGGCCAGGTGGGGATCGAACCCCAGACTACCAGCCCCTGAGGAGAGTACGTTAACTACTGAGCTAACCTGGCCCTCCAAGTCAGTTTACATGATTGTATTTTTTCCAAGAAACGGTAAAATTATTTATACAGTATAGAACTTTTTTTCTTTCTTACAGTTGTATTAAGAAAAAATTCATGAATTTATAACTGTTTTAAAGAAATCTGGAGCAAACAAAAACTAAAAGGTTTAAATTTGGATTATTGGAGGGTGAACTGACAGATCGTGGATGGAGAGATTTATTTCCTTTTCCAGTAATCTATTTAAATAAAAGAAAGGTTTTGCCTGTACATTGTTTAAAACTGATTCATTTAAAGTTATCTCTACGTGTTATACACTAGAGAAACCGAATCTATCCGTGGAAAAATGCCTGTCTGTTTGTTTTTAGGTTTGTCTGCAAAATTTTGTAACAAGTAAACTCAGCCATCTTGTGGCATAGAAAGCTGAAACTTTGACAGTAGATTTGTGTTTGACAAACTTAAAATATAAGCTTTAAATAGATTGGAAAATCAATCTAGGACCGAAGTTATAGGCTTTTAAGCTGTCTTTGGCTAACTTCACAGACATGTTTGTTTTGAAAATATACAGGTATATCAAGTAGATATTGCTAGTTGATTTCAATGTCATTTGCATTTAAGTTCTCAACAAGAGATAATTTTCAAGGTGTTTCCCGATGTTCAAGATGTGCCATCTATTCAGAATAAATGGCTTTGTAAACGAGCAATTCTCAACCCCTACTAATGAAAAGGTAGGAAAAATCAACAACCAAGTTCTTAGGCTATATCAAGTCGAAGAAAGAACTAACAAGTCAGTAAACAGAGTGATTAGTGTTGAGAAAGCAGGTGATTATTCAACTGAATTTCTTGACGCCGTTTCTGCTCCTGAACTGCTACTCATGAGATCAAATTTAAAGTGGCGGCACAAACCAAACTGTTATGAAACTTGAGTGCCCCAAAGTAAGCAACAAGACACGACTACGACTTGGTGCTTTGCACAGATACGTCATAGAGGCGGACATCATGACTTGGTATGGTACTGGGTAATCTGTGTATATACCACTCATACCATTGATTCCGAGCAACCATTCAAACCGTATCAATTTCCGGTCAGCATTTGTTTCGCAATGACGATAAATCAGTTGAGAGGGAAACTCTATCTATGGCAGGATTTGAAGACTAAGAGACCAAGTGTTTCTCACATGGTCAACTGTATGTTGCTTCCTCAAGAGTGAAAGGTTTCAGCTCTCAACTTTTCCATGCGCCTCAAGGATATATTATAAGTAATAATAATTAAATTTTCTACTATTCTTGTAATAATATTTTGTAATACCACATATCATCTCTGATATTTTGTCAAATACCCGTCAAGGAAGGGCATGTTTGCTAGTTTATTATAAATTCTGCTATTATTTCATTTCTTGTAGACTAATTCTATTAAATTACTGTCAGTTTTGTGCTGGTAGTACTACGAAAATAACTTAAGCAGAATATTTTATCGCATCAATTATTAATTTTTTGAAGAAAAAACCAATTTGATTCTTTATAAGAGCTATAAACATTAAATTTTTATTTTATCATATAAAATATGAAAACAAATAAAAATATTTTTATCAATTGATGTTGAAAAAAAAATATTTATACTTTATAATTTTATGTGACACTCAGACAGAAGATTGTCATTCAATAGTCAATAAACCAAGTTATGTGGTTTGGTTTATGTGGTTTAGTACGACCAATCAAGCAGTCTGCATTATTTAGTTGAACCAATCAAAAACATAGTCAAGATCCTTACTATTGAAAATTGGTTTTTAATAATTTATAAGCTGCTGGATTTTATTTTTTTTTTCTTACAATAAAACAAAAAAACAAATAGTCTGAAGCTAAATGTTTCAAAAATATAGTGAGCCTTACGCTATAACAATCCCATGATAAATATATATACTGTCTTGAGCACATGAAATAATAATAACGTGATGAAATTCACAGGTAATAAAAATAGAATTCTGAGTAGGTTTCTTAGATGAAATGATGATATCAGAATAATAAAAGAATCATCAGAAAAATGGACTTTTTCTCTGACAATAAATCTTCCAGGAAAGGAAACGAGATGAGTTAATCCCAAGGCAAACATAGAAGAAGTTTTATGATTCCAAACCGCATCAAACTGTATCATTACGAAAGAAAATATCGTGTCATTGAAGTCCTTGAATTTTTTATACGAATTGTTCCGAGAAAGAATATTTATCTAAATCACTATTTTGTTAAGATTGAGTTTTAATGTCGGACGCAATTTATTAATTATTAAAAGTTCATCAGATTAAATCGTTTGATAATATTACTTCTTGAATATAATATTTCTTATTATATTCAGTCAATATTAGCATATTTATTTATATATATTTAATTTAAATTTAATTAATTTGTATATATTTAATTATAACAATTTAGAGTACTTGGTGTTGGAAGGCTAAGGAATTGAGAATACAAACGTTTTTAGTGGTGAAAAGAAACACTTTACGGTTTGTACAATGTTATACAAACTGTACTTTCTGCAAGAATTTTTTTTTTTTTTTTTTTTTTTTTTTGGTAAGGAGGTGAAATGCATTTAGGCACATAGTGCTGGGCTTCCAGTTAAGCCAGAATACCAACTAAAACACCCTCTTTTCTTCTAGGACACTAGCCAGGAACCGTTTTTTTACATTACCCCCAGACTTGGCCATTTACTTTCCTTAGGCACGGCAGCCTTACTTTAGAATGACTTATTCCAACTCCTCTAAGGCTTTTTGATAATTAGTATATTCTTGACCAGGAAGTCTACCATATTTAATACCCTAGCATTCCGGTATGTAAAAAAATAGTCACAATATAATTAAAAGTTATTAAAAAATAATCATTATTACTAATAATATTCAATACTAACCATAAATTAATTATAATTAGGCATTTATTATTATAATAACGAACTTTAATTTAATTATAATAAAATTTATTATAATAAGAAACATTAAATTTTATTTAAATTAAATTTTAACAAAAATAGGTTTTAGAATCTCTTTGTCAAATATTATTTTATATGTTGTGTTAATCCTTATGTTAATAAAATTACAATATTGACAATTTCAGATATTTAAAAATTTAATAAAATGTATAGAAGCATTTCTTTCAAAAAAGAAGTAACTTTTATAAAATCAGTATTTGATTTGATAAACATACGAGTTTCTTAGAGAGAGTAAATATTTCTTATGATGGACTGTTTGAAACACTTTTAAGTTGAGTTATTGCTATTTAGGTGGAATGTCAAAGCATTGAGGTTCTTTAAGCATTAATTAGAAAGTTTGAAATCCCTTCATATCTGACTCCTTCAGGAGGTAAGACAGTAATAATTCAAGTTAGTTAAACAGGAGGAGAAGTTCAAAGCAGTAGTTATAATCTATTTTTGGATAACTAGGTAGAATGATTTGAAGCACGATGACTACATTAGTCGGTAGACATTCACAGCAGTCAATACAGTTTAAGGGATACCACTCAGAGTTCGTCCCCCCCCCCCCCCCCTTAGGGGGATAAGTCTCGTTTCCTGAGATCAGGTAAATGAAAGAAGGTTCTCAGGCTCCTGATGGTGACCTCTCTGCCTGAGTTTTGGAAATTGACTTGATGGATCTTTGATAGAAATCAAAGAGAAGCACTTCGAGAATCAAACTTTACCTCGATCACATCAGGCGAGTACCAGTTTTCAAGTCTATTCAGATGAGTTCACTGGTCTTTCCTAATGATAAAGACGGACGGTATAACTCCCTTACAGTTGCATTGCAGGCAACTACTAGTGAAGATACTGCTTCTATCACATCGACCCCCTAGAAGAGGCCTACCCTACCTGGGTAAGGAACCACAACTAGCTCGTAACCTACGCCAATAGACAGGCAACGGGAACATTACTAACACCGACCAGCCTGCTCCCGAGATACCGACAATTCTTTAAGAGTTCTCAGGTGGAACTCCGGATCTCTCGACCCCATTGCACCCGCTTAGCTACAAGCTAGGACAGTTACCCATAAATCATCTGACCGTTAGCTTTAATTAATTAAGTTTTTAATGAGCTGTTCTGTGTCAAAAAAACATTTTTTGAAAATGGACAATGTACTGTCACACCCTATTGGTGAAACTAATTAGGAAAAATGTTTCATAAAATATTTCAACTCATTCTCCTTAGAATGTTTTATTTTTAGATGTTGTTCCATTAATCTTCCGTTAAACGGTATAGCTTGTCTTGCTCTCACAATTTTTCAAATGAATTGTAAGTTACAATTTTTACATTTTATTGAAAAAAAATTTACTGTTGTTTTTAAAATTTGAAGTAATTTTTCTTTTATTCATTTTGTAGCTTCAAACATAATGCTACAATTTCAAATCTCTAGAATTGGTAGTTTAGGAGAAAAAATTGTAGTCTAAAAACATTTTTTTGGCAAAAAAGTGACTTTTCCATGCGTAATTATTGCCAAAAAAATAGGGCCCATCTACACTATGAAGCCCAATTTCGTGTAAAATATCAATTTGATACATCAAAGATTCTGGACTGTAGCGTGGCCACAAACTTTGGATATATACTCACCACACGCTCATAGGTATCATCGAAAAATACTTCATAAAACGACTTCTGGGACCTCAAAATATGTAACTCCGTCAAAATTTCGAGATCAATTTTTACTTATAGTAATGTAAAAACTTTTAAGACAAATAAGTCTTTTAACAACCTTTCAACTAATGTTTAAAATACTTTTAAAAATAACCAGCACCAGTAATGACTGCGTGGCAAACAATTGATTATTGCAAAAAAAAAATAAATAAAACAGAATAAATAAAGGCTTTTCAATTAGAATGTATATTGAATAATATAACGAAGAAATCGCTCCATTGAAAACTAAAAGAAGCATTCATCTAAAACAAAATAACCTTTCAAAAACTTGTAGGAGGGATAATTCTAAAAGAAAAAATCACTCCAGGAAATTGAAATAGATTTTCAACAAACATAGAAAACAAGAACAAAAAATCCAGATGAAAACTTAAGAAAAAGTTAGATGAAAAACGTAAACAATTTATTAGAGTCTATATAAACAAATAATAGTAGAAAATATGTATTATATGCTTCATTTTCTTGTTTATTTTAATTCTAAAATATATTAACTTATGTAAAGAGATAAAAAAAATTCATTACATATTATTTTAATAACTGGGGACCAGGCTAGCTTAGTGGTTACGTGCTCACCTCTGAACTGATAGGACCGGGGTTCAATCCTCACCTGGCCCTCGATTCATTCACGCGGGAGGAGAATAAATTGAGCACGTCGTCCCTCGGAGAAGGACGTTAAACCGTCGGTCCCGAGCCTGTACGATGTCAGGTACTCGTTAAAGATCCCTATTCTAAATAAATTTGAGTTAGGGAAAATTTAGGACTCCCACTGTAGAATCAATCTTTATTGTGTGGTATCACAAAGGACCAATGCTCGGCCTATGTGTTCCCTTGTGGGACTGCCACTGCAACCTAACCTAACCTAACCTATTTTAATAACTGGAAGTGGGTCAAAGTAGAATTTCAGTATAATCTAAGTGTAATGCTACAAATGTCTTTACATATAAACAGAGAGTAATTTCCATAAGGTCCTGGCATCAGATTTCATCTTTAATAAGTTGATTTAATGGACAGTGCCAACTGATGTGTACACTGTTGCAAATAATCCCTAAGTTAATATTGATATAAACAACTGGCCATAATATGCAACAACTTTTGTTAATATTTGTTTACATTTTATCCATTTATTTAATCTATATACTTATAAAACTTTGATAACCGATCTTTATTGTTTGTTCTCTTGTCATCGTGCATTGTCTGAATAAATAATAAAATATACGTAATTTTGGTGGAATGGAATTCACGACTTTCCTATTGAAAGTCCAGTACGCTACATTCTGCGCCAAGGGGACTTCCTTACAACAAGTTTCCAAAACCTGATATAAATAACGTTTTGTTTGTTTATGTCAACTAAGGATGATTCCTTGCATGTTTACACATAGATGAAACTTGGAATACATGTTAATTTCAGTTTATGCTGAATCATTCAAATAAATATTAAAGAAAACAGTGAGTAATATATGAGCCGCTTATTTTGAAAGTGGCCTAATTCCATTTATGTTAAAATCGAGATATTTAAGGGTTTGCGTTTTACAAAATTTAAAAATATTGTCATTTTATTTATCAACTAATTTTTGTTATAAAAATTCTTAGTAATTTTAAATAAATTTTGTACAATTTGCTGCAAAAGGTAAAGATAACGTAAAAATGTAATTATTTAAATAGCTAGCTAAATTTTTTTGGAAAATGGAATTAGGCCACTTTCAAAATAAACGGCTCATATGACTTTACAAATAGTGGCATTAAAAAGAAAGAAAAATGAAAAATAGGTAAAATTACTGACTCCAGATTTAAAATCTATTTCGGTTATGAAATAAACCTGACCAGTAATTATCTAGGAAAGATCTTAGTCTCATTTTTCGACTCTTATTGTAGTTTAGACGATGTTTTTTTTATTGTACGTGTTTACTTTTAATACGTGAACATTTTGCACTTCCCTTCCAAAACATAAGCATGAATTCAAAAAAGGAGCTCCCGTCATGTGTATGAGAAATGCTGGTCTATCTTGCTTATATAATCATTCAACATTTTTTAATACAAATGTACAATCAACCTGGTAATGTGACTGAATACTATAACTAGAGAATAACTAATAATCCTCATCTTCATCATATAGGTGTCAGAGCAGAAATGTTTCAATGGCAGAGAGTGAAGTCCCATGATGGTTTAAAGGTTAAACACCTCGCAAATCGCATCTCTTGATACTAAAAACACATTGTAAATGATCCTAAGTTTTTTTTTATTTGAGAAAACTGAATATAGTCATAATATATTTTTGATAATCACTTTTTAATTTATCTTAATTCTGTTCTGGCATTATTTTAATATACCTGTATGGTACACAGTCCTGATTGAACAAAAAAAAAAACAATATTGTATTGTTTGAGACCAATCATGCTTGATGGGAAAATCGCTTTTTTTTTGCCCAAATGTGTTTTAGACATTTTTTTCTCCTAAACTACTAACTCTAGAGTATTGCAATTAAGGCATTATCATGAAAGCAACAAAATAAACAACGGAAAAAAATCTTCACATTTCTAAAATTACTGGTAATATTTTTTTCAATATAATATAGAAATGTGTACTTATGATTCATAGAAATATGACTGCAAATTGAATACAACGTGGGAAATGAGTTAAGGTATTTTGTTTTATAATGACATTAACTAAAGGGGCGTTATGGTGCTATAATTCTTATTTGTAAATAATCAACGCCAATCCTCTTCACCCAGGGGCAGCTGATGTGTGCAGCTGACGGGGTGTAGCGAGCCCGGGGCCCCGAGCTCACCTACCACACGCATACACCCTCAATAATACGCAAAGGACTTCTACTGGTACTTCTACACTCCTTGGACTTTGTCTGGCTCTGGTCAACTGGGAGGGTACCGAGGAAAAACCAAAGGTCGGGTGCACTGGGACACTCAACAGTGGAGGCGCTCCAACACTTCACTAGCCAGGCGGGAGGATGCCCTTTCAGTGGGCACATAATCTCGACTGATTTATAGTGCCGATTAAAGGCCGAGAAACATGGCTATAAATCAAAACAGGCTACTGGATGAGGCCCTCTGCAGATCAGTCCGGGAGGCACCTCTAAGGCTACCCAGGAACATCGGGGCCACTAATGACTCAGGAATTTGAGTTCAGAGGTGCTAGAAGAGGGAAGAAACCTATACTATTCTTAAAAAGAAGCTTATACAATTTGTAAAAGCTCAGAAAATCTTAAGTCTAGTTTTTCAATATTTAACACATGATATTGGGAACTCAATATCAAAATTTACACTCCAATTAATACCTTCATAATTCAATACTTCCTAAAGAGAGTAAACAAAATCAATAATTTATTAGAGAATTATTCTATATCTACAATATAGTCTAACCTGATAAGTTCAAACAAGTAAATCGTTGTTGGTTAAACGCAGCTTAAAATTTACTGAACTGGAAAAAAAAATTGCTATTCTAATTTATTTAATTTATTTTCTAATTTGACAATGAAAGCAATGTTCTTCAAGAATCCAATGTTCGACTTTTTTTTTATTTTTAAACTGATCCCCTAACGGATGATAATGTCAGCCTTTTATCGGCTTTTTGTTTGATCGGTGATTCTACAGATTCTATATTGGGAGTCCTAAATTTTGCCTAACTCAACTGCATTTCGAGTATAGATCTTTACAAGGAGTACCTGACATCGTATAGGCTCAGGAACGGCGGCTTATCGTCGTCTCTGAGGGATGACATACTCAGATTTGTTCACCTCACCGTGTGAATAAATCGAGGGCCAGGTAGGGATCGAACCCCCGACCTACGAGTTCAGAGGCGAGTACGTTAACACTGAGCTAACCTGGCCCCCAACATTCGCCTTAATAACAACCGACTTTCTTTAAACTATTCAAAACAAAATCAAAATAGCGCAAAATTAGATTTTAAGACAATAACAAACTAATAATAGTAAAGATAATTGTGTTCAACGATATTTTTTACTTCATCAGGAAATAATACAAGAAATGCATAAGTTCTTAGAAACTTTTCTTAAAGTTCTTAGAATCAATACAACGTAAATTACCAATTCATTAATGTCAGTAGAGAAAATTTTTGATTTGACGCATAAAACAAAATAAAATGGTATTTAATGAGATTATTAGCAAGAAAAGTTACCATTTAAATGTTGACTTTGTACTGAAGTCATTATGTTTTGACAATTAGTGAAATTTTTGAACTTTGATATATAATTAAAAGATGGTAAACTTGAAAATTAGACTTTTTAATATACATAATTTTGTGTTTTTTTTTTCAAATTGAGAAAACTTACAAGGACGATAAAAATAGATGAATCAGAATTAATGTGTCTAAATGATGTGGAATGTATTTGGAGTGTATTGATTGACGGCGCAGTCCGTTAGTGATTTTGTTCGGCATGTTGGCAGGTATTGTATGTAGAAGGTTTGCTCCCGAACTTTTCCCCCCTTCCACGAAAAACACAACTCATCACTTGTGATTGCCACCCCTTTCTTTAATCAACCTAAAGCTTCCTCTAGCTCTCTTTTCACCTTCCTTTTTCACCCCCCCCCCCCTCCCTCCACCACCCAACCCCCCTCCTTTTTCCAACAACCCTTAAATTTCAACTCCGATTGCCACCCTCACTCACTCTCACCCCTTCTTACCAAAACAACAAAGATTAATCCCTCTCTCTCAAAAAGAAAAAAATACAATTTAATATACTTTCATTTACTTAATTCAATTTATATATCAAAAAGCTAACAGATTACTTGTTCAAATTTCTTAATGTATTGCTCAGATTAAGTTCTAAATTTCATAACGAATGGTTTGATTTATTTTCTAATTTAACACAGAAAGCAATGTTCTTCAGGGAAGCAATCTTGCCTTTAATAACAAACGTCTTTATTTAGAATTTCTATATTAAACAAAATCGAAATAATGCAAAATTATATTTTAATACAATAAAAAACTAACAATAGAAAAGTTAAACAAACTAACTAAACATAATAGTTTCAACAATATATTTTCCTTCATCAGGAAACAATATGTGAAATTTAAAAGAAATAAGAAATTAAACATTCTTTCAAATCAAACGTAAAAATTAATCGAACTTATATGCTAATATTATCTTATTGTTAAATGATTGGTTAAAAACAAATGAATGGTAAACAAATTATCATTAAAAGATTTAATGTCAAAAAAAATATTGAACTCGTTTACTATAAATTTATAAAAGCAAAAACATTTTGTGATAAGATTAATGCTGTAAGTGATTAATAATTTTTTTGTTGTACGATATTAAAAGTAATTCATTTTGTTGTTTACTGAATAAACAATGGATTCATAATACAAAAGGAATTTATCAAATGTTTGTAAAGGTCCTTTATAAGTAAATGGTTTTGGCAAACTTGAATCAGCATACTACCCGCATTATAAATTAATTTTAAGATAGCAAACTCGATCAGGGATATCGGAGCGAAATGTCTAAAATCTTCTGTAATAATAGGAGTATTATTAGCTGATCAAGCCAAACTGAACATTCTACAAACACCCTCTATTAAGATTCAATTAACTTTAGTTATTCAAAGAAGATCAACAAATTTCATAAACTCAGAATTTATTAAAAAAAAAAAATATTTTTCCTTTTACATTTTTCGTTATTCTAGTTTATTAAAGTAGTGAACGTAAACAAATATCTAACAATTCAATGAATTACATTGAATTCGATACTATGTGGTTAATGATTATAAACTATTATATTTCAGAATTTTGTGCCAATAATTTATCCTGTAATAATGTGCTGTTTCACGAGCTATGCAAGCAGTTATTATGTAGTATTTACTCATGAGAGTGAGGAAAATTTATTACTTCTTCACCCCCAAGGAATTTATTTTATATCGAGTTTCGGACACTTAGTGTTCATCATCAGGCACATCTGCCTTCTGTGGCAAATATACGAAACGTGTTGCAAAATAAATACCTTTTGGTGAAGATTTAATATATTTTCTCCATTATCAATAATACACGTCCCTAGTGGGGCCATGAAGCTATATCCGTAGGTTGCATTGGTTTATATTTACAGTATAGGTTCATTGAACCAGGGGGAAAAAAAGGCCACTGACCTTACCTCTACCTGAGCAGGTAGGACCTTTGATCCGAAACTCTTAAAATAATTCGGTACTACCGAAATCATGGGCGGGGTTCATGGAGGGGTTCTCTCTCCATCCAACCAACTATCCCCCAACTGAGGTTGGACTCGTAGGGACTGTTGGTTCTTACCCAAGTTGGTAGACCTTGTGGTTGATGTGTTAGAAGCAGTAACTTTTCGGGAGGATGCCTGCTTAGCATTCCGGGGAGCTAGAGACCCCAAACCCCTACCAGTGCGAACGGGCTATGAGCTCAGCCGATTGGACTGGACAATTGTACTTACCTAGTAGAGGCTTGGCTCTAGACGGGAGTTCAGAGTGGGGACGATTAGATACCACCACTTCACGACTCCTTATACGTTCAGTTCACACAACTAGCACAGATCGATGGTGTTTAACCAACTAGAGGTTTTAATGTCCCTCTATGAATCGTTTCTCTTGAGGTACTAACAGCACTCCTTACAATGACGCCCTGATGGGGTCCGATTAACTACTAGTAGCAAGCCCTGGTCCCAGGGTAATGGGCATTGCCCTCTTCGGAGGGCGACGGAATTCAAACGAATCCTGTGGTAGTCCTAAAACTGTAAGGTTTGTAGATTTAGTTTGACCACTAATTATCAGTAATACGTTGTTTTTTTTGTAGCTCACAAAAGTGTGCTTTACTTTTGTAAACCCTCTGCTATTAGATTTGTTTCAAGTGATCAGAGTACATTCTATTGGAACGGAAGATCGACTTCAAAATTTAACTATATTAGAAGGAATAGCTATTCCTCAGATAGGTGACAAAATATTGATGTAGATAAAGCCTGTTTATTAAAATTCAAACTGGGTTTTTGAGGATTGGGTCAAAGAATGAACTACTGATGGTAAGCTAGAGTTTCTTCAAAAAGTGTTTTGCATTTTCAAGGCTTTTTCTATGAAGGAAAAACTTTTTAAGTTAGATTAATTAAGTAAGATATTAAGTTAGATGCATTATCTAACAGCATCGTAGTAGGTAGGTTACTCTCTTTAGTTGTGTGTGTGATATGATGCTTTTAGATAAATGCATCTAACTGTAATAATTTTTCCGAAAAAAAAATTGAAAATTTCTAACAATTTTTGATGAAACGTCTGCTTATAATCAGTAGTTAATTCATTGGACCGAATCCTCAAAAACCGAGTTTGAATTGTAAGTATCAGTGTAATAATTTGTTATTAAACTTCTTCCTGCAAGAACTTCAGTCAGGATATGTTCACTACTCTAAATGCAGAAGAATAAATACAGTAGATTGGATCACCTACATTTATATTGAAAACAGACAACAATATAAGGAAGATTTCTGTAGTTAGAGCTGCTTAAAAGCTGTTAATAGCTTCTAAGTGTGGTCGTCAGAAAGAAAAGTGGCAAGCCTAGTCTTTATTGTTGAATGTCAAAAACAAGTGAAACAAAAGCTGTTTGATTCGACATGGGACGGAGGCTTTGTTCTCCGCATCTAGCTTGGACTCTCTCTCTCTCTCTCTCTCAGCTTGCCCAATCAATACCTTCAACTCTTTTCTTTCTGGCTGTCACTTTTACTATCACAATGTCATATTCTTCCCTTTGATAATTGTAAACTTGTGGTTTACACACTTCAACCATTACTGTTCTTCTTTTTTTTTTTTTCTTTTAAATCTGACATGTTCTTGACATTTTCAATAAGAACACTTGACTAAAACCAAATTATTAATTTACTGTAAGTAAAGTTCAATGTAGATGAAGAAACATAGTGCAATTAAAAACACACATTTATAGTTTCTAACTTTCGGTTTGAAACATCTTCAGGAAAGATAACAGAGGGAAACCAAGCTCACAAGTACAGAAATGGTTGAACATTTTTCTTCATCTAGATTCAACTTTATTTGTCCTTTTCGGATCGTATTTTCATTGAAAAATTATTTTACTGTATGTAGGCAATAGTGATTATGAAAAAAATCGAACTCAACATTTTAACGGACTTACGTGTTTTGAAGTTCCTAAAGTCGTTTTGTGATGTTTTTTCGTTGATGTATTTGTATGTTTGTTTGTGTGGTGTGTGTGTGTGTGTGTGTGTGTGTGTGTGTGTGTGTGTGTGTGTGTGTGTCTGTGTAAATAGAGTAGAGGCCACTCCAGATTTTTTTTTTTGCAAAATAAAGATTTTGTATTTGCAAAAATAAAATAGGCATTTAAAGAAGAAGCTAACATATTTTCTTTTAATGTTTGTTACACAATAGACCGGTTTGGCGACTTGTTTTTTTGAACCGAAAAACGGAGATTATTCAGAGGAGCAATATTAAACTAGACCAGCCTATAACTTTTATAATCAATAAATTGTCCAATTACCATTACTAATTTGATTATTATTTATGTTGGATAAATATATCTTTTTTATACAGGTTTTTTCGTTTAACGACGGTGGTTTGGACCATCACCAATATATATATTAGTCACCTAGGTCATTATTAACGTACCCTACACTATTATTTTTTTCTCTCTTCAAAAAACCAATCAGTGTTTTACTCATTAATTTCTAGACTCCGAAACTTCTCGTGGACTGCCTACTCATGAGTTAAAACTTAAAGCAGGGGCTCCAATCATGCTGTTACGAAACTTTGAATGTCCCAAAAATGTGCAACTGTATACGACTCCGAATTCGTATATTCGTACTATACTGCATACTGTACTATATAGTACTCTGTGCATCAAAGTCCTCCATACTACTACTACGATTACTACTGCTACTACTACTATGTATTACTACATACAACTACCATAATATACACCGTATATTATTACAGTATGTAGTAATATTAATGCATTAAGTATGTTTTAACTATTCGCTTCCCGTTAACTTCATTGAATCCAATATACTGAATTGCTCTTAAATTCATTGAATTATTTTTATTTAATGTGAGATCTTTCTCAATTATTTCCCTAATAAGCTTTTTTTGGCCAAACAAATGCCAATAAAGTAAGAATTTAGCTGATGATAGGAAAAGTGGTAAAAAATAATTCTTTATGCTAATGTTTTAGTTTGTTTATGTATTATCACGAGAGCGCATTGTCCATGTGTGTTGGTCTATCCAATTGTAATAGTCTATCAGAAAGAAGAAGCTTACATCAGTATTATAATATTCTTTTTTAAATGTATTTAAAGTTGTAAAATGCCATTTTTTTATGATTTTTTATGAAAATTTTAGGTTATATTGGAGTGGGAGTCTAATAAGAGAACACACGTAGGCAAAATATTGACCCTTTGTGATACGACACAATGAATATTCTACATTGGGAGTGTTAAAGTTTGCCTGATTCAAGTATATTTTGAGTAGGGATCCTCAATACTATCTCACATCTTATGGCTTAACCTCTCCTTGGAGGTATGACGTACTCATATTTATTCACCTTCGCTTGAATAAATCGAGGGTCAGAGTGGGTATTGAACCCTAAATCCACCAGTCACTTACCCAATGACACTTACAATAAACAATAACGTTTTCATTTTTATAATAAGATAAAAAAATATTTTCCAAAAATAAAATACTTTTTACCTAGTTCATTGGCCTTTGGATATTTTATTTATTAAAATTTAATAATAACTAATATCATTTTTAAATGATTATTAAATTATTAAATTAAATTACTAAAATTAAATTTAAATAGAACCAAAAATACTAGACTTGTCTTAAAGTTTTATGTTAAGGCTGTATCGTTTTAGTAAATAATTTAATGAAATGTATCGAATTTCTCAGCTCTAATATTGGTGAAAACAAAAATGCATCAAACAGTATTGGAGCCTTTAATGATAACTTCCTTAGGAATAGTAAATAGTATTTCTTCGCTGTAACTGTATGTGTTTCTAAAACTCATGTTTTACACTAAAATTATACATTACTTGTTATTAAATAAAAATAACATAACATAATTAAAAAAAAAAAGTAATCTTATTTCTCTTTTTTAAGTTGAATAAAAAAAAAACTGGAAGTTCATCTGTGATTAAACTTTGGCCAAATAACAAAAGATTAACTTGTTAAAATAACGCGGTGAAGGGAGGAACATTTGAGTGCTAGGAGCAACTCTTTTAATCTCAATACGGGGGAACAAGATTACCTTCAGGTCAAGTTGGTTCTTTCCCAACGCTAATTGAATGTAAATGCACTTTTCATTCCTAAATATTTAAATACTCTGTTACATGTTTCCTTCTAACTTGATTAGTCAATAGTTTTTTTTTGTTTCTAAAAAAAAAAAAACTATTAACTAAAATTGATGGTATTATATCTATCAAAATTTCCAAATAAATATTTTTTAAAGTTAATTTCATTTCATAGTTTTTTTTTGTTTCTAAAAAAAAAAACTATTAACTAAAATTGATGGTATTATATCTATCAAAATTTCCAAATAAATATTTTTTAAAGTTAATTTCATTTCGGTTACTTCAAATGAATGTTGAACATTTTTTAAATATATATGTTTGTTTATCAATAGAAAACTAATTGATATGATTGTGTACATAAAAAAATTTCAGAATCTATTTCTAAAGGATAACTGTTTCAAATATTCGCTCAACTTAGTTCAATGTACTCTGTCAATCAAATAACTATTGATTGACCAGATTATATTTCGCAAATCTTCAAATCGTCAATTTAAAATTAATTACTATATGCAAATTTCTTTGACATGTTAATTTTATATCATTTAAATATTATTTATCAATTTTCATTGATATATGATTATTTATAAAAGTTGTAAAATATATTTTACATCATTTACTTCAAATGTTAGTTCTAAGTAAGAAAAATGTCCTCTGTCAATCAGTAAGTCGCTAATATGGTATTGTTATATCTATTATAAGTTATAATCTGTCAATCAGTATAGCTCAATAAGAATTCCTAAAACATTGTTTATTTCAGTTGCTTTGTTCATTTAAAATTATTTAAATTTATTTTATCATTTGTTAGATGATTGATATGATTATGTCAATCAGAATGTTTAGAAATGTGTTGTTACTTGTTAATATTGGTTGGTTAGAAAAATATATTCTAACAATATTACTAAATGACTGATTATTTCATTGAATCAATGAAAATATCTTCAAATGTATTTTTAAAACTTATCTCTATCAGTACCTCAAATAAACTATAATTTATTGAATGATAGTACCTCATTCTTGATTTGAGTAGCTCAAATCAAGAACAGAGTATAATTCATTGAATGATAGTACCTCATTCTCAATTTGAGTACCTCAAATAAACTAAAATTCTTTGAATGATAGTACCTCATTCTCGCTTTGAGTACCTCAAATAGACTACAATTTTAAATACTTTAAATTATATTGTATTTGGAGGAAATAATGTATTCTTTATATCGCAGTCTTATATATGCCTTCTATTATTTAATTCATTTTTAGTCATACTTATTATTTTTCCTTCTTCTGAACTTTATTAAATTTTCACTCTGTTTTCTTTAAATTAATATATTTTACTAAAAATTCAAAATGTAATACTCTCAAAAAGAAATGTTAATAAATTAATTTCAATTACAGTTTCATATAAACCTGAAAACAAATTTATTTTGAACTAGAGTAACACTAGAGTAAGTTTAAAGAAAAAAACAAGTTCCTTTTTTCTGCATCAGGTTAAAAGAAAAGCGTAATGGTTTTGAGGTTACTGTAAAATTGCAACATGAATTAATTTAAAAATGAATGTACAAGCTACCTCGTAAATCGCGTGTCTAAAAAAACCGGTTTAATAAACATAGTTTGTTAGAAAACACATAGTAAAGATGAAGGTCATTCCGAAACAGGTTGCGAAGAACACATTTACGAGGTAATATACATTCCGGTTTAACTCTTACAAACTACCTCGGTGTCAGCAACCAATAATAATTATGTTTTGAATTAATTTATTCAACTTTAATATTTCATAATCACACTTGTTTGCTCACGGAAAGAGCAAATGATAAATAAATAACTAACATTCTAGTTTTCTTTAATGTATTGTTTTCAAATCTAGTAAAATTAAACATTTTTCTTTAGTTCCTTATAAAAAAATGAATTATTACTTAATATTTATTATTATTGTAACATGTATGCATATAATGGTAACTGAAATAATAAAATTAAAACAAAAAGTAAAATTGCCTAATTATTTTAATGATTACAACACTTTGCGCTTGTTTTGCCACTAGCCCGGATAGCTCAGTCGGTAGAGCATTAGGCTTTTAACCTAAGGGTCCAGGGTTCGAGTCCCTGTTCGGGCGATACTTTTTGCTTTCCGTCGTTAACTTTTCATTAGTTTTAGTACAACTTTTGAATCTAATAGTAAAATAAATCGCATAAACGAGTAAAATATTTAGAAATTAAAACTATATCTTAAAACAGTTTTGAAATGAAATTGAACTAAACTGTATTTTTTATGTTATCATTGTTTTTTTTTATATTCGCATTCACTATTTGTATTTACTCTCATTTATGTTCGGTATTATTCTAAATAAAGTTAATCCATTTTAATTTACGTATAAACTATTTTATTTTCTGAAAACTATAGAAACCCTTTCAACTTCACATAAAACAACTCCTTAAACACCAAATATTAAATGAACAAACTAAATGAATTATCTATTTTTTTTAGGTAATTTTAATTCATTTAGACTTTTTGACATATTTATTACTATAAAACAATGTAGTTGACTGTTACTAAGTATGGAACATGTTATTAAATAAATAACAATGATAAAAATAAACACAAATTACAGAATATTTATACTCGTATATAGGTACATATTACCAAGATGTTGTATTGTTTTTAACTTTAAAGTAAGTAAATATATATGCACACTTCTTTGGCTAATTCCTTCGTTTAAGTAAGTTAATTTAAAAATTAATTATTTAGATCATACGAACTTTTTCTTTTATAATTTACGATTAATAAGTAATTAATAATACTTTGCAAATAATTATAAAGCAAATATTTATTATTATCAATTCTTCAATAAGTAGGTTTTTTGAAATTAAAATTTTTCATTTGATTCATTTTGTAAAGATTCCTTTGATATATGCGTATAACATATTTTTTTGTAAAATGTTTTTATCTCTAGATTTTTTTCATTGCATATCAGTTATTTGCTGATATTAAGGAATAAGCTGAATACACACGTTGCTTTGTGCATTTTTTACTTTATAAGTATAATGATCGTGAAAAAAAATCGATCTCGAAATTTTGACGGAATTATATTTTTTAAGGTCCCAGAAGTCGCTTTATGAAGTTTTTTCAATTATGTCTGTGGGTGTGTGGGTGTGTGTGTGTGGGTGGAGGGGGGGGGGGGGTAAATATTTATCCAAAGTTTGAAGGATCAAATTCATATTTTACACAAAACTAGGTAGTATAGATGAACCCTACTGTTTAGAAGCAATTATGAATGATGGGAAAGTCACTTACTTTGCCAATAACCTGTTTATAGACTACATTTTTTTCTCCTAAACAAATAATTTTAGAGTTTTAAAATTTTGGCATTATCTTTGAGGTTGCAAATGCAACCTATGTAAACTAGTAAGAGATGGACTGACTGCCTATTGGACCAAAAGCCTTGTTGTCTTGAAAGAGATTATTTCGTAACACGAAATCTACACCTTCCCTTTTCAAAAATGTTATAACTGCTATAGCTATACGATAATATATGCATTTGTGGTATGGCATAAAAAAATAAGCATATATATTGATAAGTGGATCAATCACTATCCTAGGAATGAAAGACTAATAAACATCTCCCATTTAGATATTTTTGTTATACCTAAATGGAACATTATATATTATATACCCAAAAAGTATGATACTAATAACTTATAGTAAAGTTAAGTGTAGGCCACTGCAGATTTTTTTGATAGATTTTAGTCTTCATTATAATAAATGAAAAAAAAGTGGAAAACCACAGAAGAAAACGACTGAAATTATCTTTTAATTTCAAAGAAGTTTAGTTCGTCAACATTAAGTAAATCAATATTTCTCAGGGTCAAGGGGACGATCGAGGATCTGTTTACCTCTTACACTTCGTGATATTTATAGTGGTAGTGATGTTCTACTGTTATCTGTTATCAGATTAATATAACATAACATAAAGAGAGATTAAAACCTCTCATTGGCTTAATGGCACTGGTCTGTGAAGATAAGTAAACGAATCATAAGAGTTGAAAAGGGTGGTACCTAATCGTCCCCACTCTAGTCTCCCATCCACAGTCAAGATCGTGCCAGGCAAGTACCAGTTGTTCAGTCCAATCAGCTGAGTTCATGGCCCGTTCCCACTGGTAAGGGTTTGGGGTATCTAGCTCGCCAGTATGCCAAGCATGCATTCTCCCAAGAAATTACTGCTTTTCACAAAGAGACCAGAAGGGTCTACCCAACTTGGGTGAGAACTAACAGCCACTATGATCGGACCTCATAGCGGATGGAGTGAAAATCCTTCATGGGTCCCTGCTACCTGTAGTGCCGACTAATTTTATGTTTTTTGTATCAAATTCCTGACCAATGGTCCTACTGAAGCGCTCAGCTACAGGTAAGGTCAGTGGACTTTATTACCGATGTTCAAGTAAGTACCTGTGGTATATATACAAGTCATTGCAGCCTGTGGTAGGTATGCATGGCCGCAATAGTGGCGGGATTGTGAGAACGCAATCTAGTCTTCTATTTAGTTGAGCGGATAAGAGAACCATATAACAGAGTTTCATTCAAGCAGGATGAAGATCTCCTGCCAGTTTATATCTGATGAAAAAGTTCATTCAAAGTCCATTCAAAAGTTGTTGAAATCAGCAAAGGCTACTTGCGCATTGTAGGTGGCGTTGTTTGAAAGCAGTCAAATTCAAACAGGGTGAAGAGAAAGGCTCTTGGGAGGTGTTTCTTCTCGGCCATATTAAGGTTAAGGAGTTGGTCGGAACCGGCTTTGTTGAAGGTGAGTTGAAATTGATTTCCTTATCTTCGATAGAGTCAAGTATGGGGAGGTGGGTTGTTGTGGGGATAGTTTTTTTTAGGTGACCTACTCGAAGGGACAGGGCGTGTGTTGGTGAGGAAAGAGGGTGGTTTTGCTGGAGGGCGGGGGGTGCAGTACAAAACAAGAGACTTACCCTCCAACCCACTCACATCCCCCTCCCCTATACAACCCCATTCCAAAGGAATTACTCAACACAAACTTGCCCACCACTGTCGAGGTCTGCCTTGCATAATGGCTACTTGGCCAAAAGCCAATTGGAACCACTTACGAAAATACGAATTGAAAACTTAACTCAAAACAACCGACCTACAGCATTCAGGATAACTCACAAAACCCAACTTCCGTTTACAACTAAACACCGTATTCTTCCCTTCCCCAATCTCTTTTGTTCAGTTTTGATCCATTTATATTTACATAACTAAACAACCCTCTCCTTAATAATGGAGTGAAAATTACAGAAACCATTAACTACTAACTCGCATACAATGGCTCCTTAAACACCAAATACTAAATCAACTGAACATATCTAATAATAGATTTATAACACATACATAAATATCAAACATTTATTTTATACAAAATAATATAATCTTTTAGCATCACTAGATAATTTTAATAAAAACTATTTAAAAAAAAAAGATACCGTCTTCTCTTCTACTTTATCTTCTAAAATTGACCCGTTTTGAACATACTGCGCTATAGAAAGCAAACAGTTGCTTTAGTATTCTTCGTATTTACATCTTCGTTTGAGTCATCATATGGGAGAATTTCAAAAAAATTACATCTTTTTTTAACGTAATTTCAAAATTTTGACAAAACTTTTTGAAATCGAAATTTTTTGAAATTCCTCAATATGAGTAAATGCCACACTATAACAGATTGCACAAGTAATGAACAAATAATAATCAATTATCAAAGTAATTAAATTTCTTATAGTGATTTCTAATAACTTTATTTTTAATATTTTACTACCCCTGTTTTTATTGCTGGGCAAGCCAAGTTAATTCTTAAAAATGATTCAACCATTTGTAATATTTGAGTTCTACTTGTTTGTTTTGAGGACCTACGAGTATAACATTGTCTATCGAAGTTCCTGTTGAGCAAAAATGATCGCAGTTTTAAGGTATAAAGGTATCAATGATTAATATTTGTGTAAACCTTTCACCATAATGGAGGATTAGGTTTTAAAAGCTTCCATTACTCCTAAGTCAAACCATTAAGGCTTAGCAAAATGCTGATGGCCTTCCATTAAAACTTAAAAAAAAACACTTTTCTGGTGTAGTAATTTTAAAGTTACTATTACTAAAAAAAAATATTAACAGCAGTAATATTTATTAGTTTACAAAAAAAATTGCCTTTTTTAAACTCTATTGGTTACAAAGTTACTTGTTCATAGTGAGCCGATGGAATTATTTAATGTTATATTGGTAGAAAGAATATTGAAGTATAAAATAAATTAAAATGTCATGAGAGTTTGATATTGTGGACACTATGGTTAAAACCACAATGCATGGACATCTCATTCAAAATACACTTTTTTCTGATTTATTTTGATAAACCAGTCCTTTGTTGATGCCATCCTCATTAGTGAGTCCAGAAAATTTCAAATTGATTCACCTGTAAAATACTTACAATATCAGGTACTTATTAAAGATCCTTATTCTAAATTAACTTTAGTTAGGTTAAATTTAGGACTCCTTATGTAGAATGTCCAGGTAAAATGGCTGGCCCATTACTAAAATGGGTACCATTTAATAAATCAGGCCACTATGTCCACCCCCCCAGAACAGCAACTAAAAGTTGAAATCCTTATAAATGTGGGAGTTGGAAAAACAAAACAAACTATAAAGTTAGGATTTTTCGTATGTATAAGTTTTCTAACTTCTTTATAATTATGTCAGAACAAACAACATTATAAGGAAATGTGAATCTTACAGCTTAATGTAAATTTGTCTGTCTCTACTTCGGATTCACTGGCATACCAAGTGTGTGACTGAGGGGAGGTACACCCTCGGGACGCACGTTCCAAAGAGGACATTTTGAGGGGATAAAAATAGAAAAAAATAGATGAAGCTAATAAAAATTCTGAAATTTTTTAAATTAGCATATTTTTTTTAAAAGTACAAATTGTTTTTATATTTCATTTGTTTAATATTATTTGTAAACGGATTTTTCAATTATAATATTGGCAAATTAAAAATAAATGTATTTTATATTTTACAAAACTTTTTTTTAATGAAATTGAAAGTTCATTATATTTCTTTAAGTGGTTTGAATATAATGTAACTTTCTTTTTTATAATTTGAATTACACGGTTTTGTTTTTAAAAATGTTTGGTTTTCTTTGATGAGGACTGTATATGTATAGAAGTACTGTATTAAAATGAAAGTCTTGGACTAATAAGACCAGTCTAAAATTAGATTCTAGATTTTCTATGAAAATAAATATTTTGAGGACTTTTTGGAATTTTGAAGGTTAACGTCACGGTGATGGTTTGGTGAGGGGGGGGGGGGGGGGCAAATCTTACGACTGCAAAGGGTGGCAAATATAATTGCTATGTCACTGAATAAACGTTACATGCATTGTACTCTATACTTTCTTTTCATCCTCTCCTGACATGATTGTTCAAAGTTTGGATCATACTAAATGGTTTATTACGTCTTGACTTGTGGCATTTTTTTTTGTTTCATGTACACAGGTACATGGAACATGAAACATTATACATTTGTTTCATCTACATAACGTAAGTAGACAGGAAAAAAGTATTGCCTTATTCTTGCATATAAAAAATGAAAATCATCATATTGATTGGACAGGAGATAAATTTATTACCTATGAAAAATCAATGTTATTAAGAAATATTATTGAATCGTCTCTAATTAAATTTAATAGACTAAATATTATAAATATTAGTAACGGTCTCTTCAAACTTGATACTTTCGTCACGAGGGCAATAGCCTCTTCAAAAGAGGGTTGACAGCTAGCGGATAGTTTTTTTTTTACTTTTTCTTACTGTACTCCTTTGTTTCCCCAACATCCCTTTCTGGGCATTAGTCCTTTCCTGCGCTTTCACCCTTTTAAAATACCACTCTTCCCTCCCACTCTTCTCAACCCCTCACCAGATGTTTTCTGCATCTAGTGTTCAGTTAGGTTTTTGACTCTGACGAAGACCGCTTGTTACGGTTGAAAGATCTTAGTCTTGTTTTCCCATTTCATATTGTGGTTTGATCATTGATTGTTATTTCACGTGTTTATGTGAAATCTTTTTATGTACACGTATATATAAAAATCCAACATCTTTTTGTCACGCAATCAGATTATCTGGTAGTTGTTCTTCAAACATTTTCATAAGTTGAATCCCTCTTCTAGAGACTAGCATATTCATTAAGCAATTACAAAAAAAAAAGTGAATATAAACCATTCAACGTTAATTCTTGGAGGAAAAAAAAGGAGTAAAATAATGACGAATCGAGTTACAAAAGTTTCAAAACCTTCAGTTTAAATTTTAAGATGAGGGATAGGGTTGCGTACACTAGGATAAGTAGATGCTTTCAGTCTTGAAGTGCCTTTTTCAGACTGCTCTACCTTCCTTAACGGCCTTTTCAAGCTAAATCTGTAATACCTTCTTCAAACAACCCTACGTTTAACAAACCATAAAGACTCCACTTAATTATGTCTCCATTCAACCTAACCCCAATTATCTAAATGTACGAAATAATTTCGGAATGATTTCCAAGAATCAAGTTATATTATCATTCTTAATTCATTCATTTTTTTCCCCCCTGCAAATAAAAGATAATTGTTTAATATCTCTTTTATTTTTGATATTTAACGATAATTGACTTAACTTAGAACTGATTCTAAAAAGAAGCAACCAAAACACGGAGAATTCTGTAAAAAATTAACTAATTTTATATTAATATAAGTAAACGTAAAAACCAAGTTTTGAGGAAGTTAATTTCACTGCTCACTGATTACTGATCTCATTAACGTTTTGCTGCTCATGGTTTACAGGTAATGTGTAGTTCATATTGTTGTTTGTTCACTATACACTAATTACTGAATACTGCTCACTGCTTATTATTCAATAAGGGATCAGCGTTTAGTTTATTACCCAGGACTCACTATTCCTGTTCACTATTCAATACGTTTTTATTACTGTGTATTGTCCACTGTGTATTTTTATTACTGAGTAATTCTCACCACTCAATCATCAATTACTGCTCACCTCTCAATCATTAATTATAACAAACAACTTACTGCTCACAAATATCTGCTCACTTTTTAAAGTTAATTTCTAACTGTTCATTCAAATCCTGTGCTAAATACTGTTCAGTGATGTACAAACTACTCAATGTGCAGTTTATACTGTTAATTGTTCACTGGACACCAATTGCTAAATTCTGCTCACGTCATACTGATCATTATGGGATCAGAGTTCAGTTTCTTTCTCATTACTCAATACAATTTTATTGCTGCATATCGATCTATGATCAAACCACAATAAGAAATGGGAAAACAAGACTAAGATCTTTCAACAGTAACAAGCGGTCTTCGTCAGAGTCAAAAACCCAACTGAACACTAGATGCAGAAAACATCTGGTGAGGAGTTGAGAAGAGTGGGAGGGAAGAGTGGTATTTTAAAAGGGTGAAAGCACAGGAAAGGACTAATGTCCAGAAAGGGATGTTTGGGGAAACAAAGGAGTACAGTAAGAAAAAGTAAAAAACTATCCGCTAGCTGTCAACCCTCTTTGAAGAGGCTATTGCCCTGGTGACGAAAGTATCAAGTTTGAAGAGACCGTTACTAATGTTTATAATATTAGATCTATTAAATTTAATTAGAGACGATTCAATAATATTTCTTAACAACATTGATTTTTCATAGGTAATAAATTTAGCTCCTGTCCAATCAATATGATGATTTTCATTTTTTATATGCAAGAATAAGGCACTACTGTTTTCCTGTCTACTTACGTTATATTGGTGTTGTTTTACACGTGTTTTTAATGATTTACCAGTTTGACCAATATAAATTTTATGGCAATTTTTGCACGGAATTTTATAAAGACCAGCGGACTCCAATTCGCTTGGAGAGTTTTTTATTAACATATTACCCACGTTATTACGATTAGAAAACACTATATTAAAATCAAGTTGTTTGGCTAATCTTGGAAGGGGGTCCAATGATTCGTGGTATGGCAAAACTATAGAATTTGATAATAAAAGGGGCTCTTTTGAAGTATTAGAGAAAGTTTTTTTAGCACCCTTCAAAGCTAAATCGATATAAGAAGAGGGGTATTTTAATGAAAGGGCAATTGACCTAATGTTATTAATCTCTTCATTAAGAAATTCTGGAGAGGAAACTCTTAAAGCTCTCAAAAACATATTTCTAAAAACAGAAATTTTAACATTTTTTGGATGCGACGAATAAAAATGAACGTATGCAAGTACATTCGTAGGTTTTCTATATGCACTAAAGCGTAACTCATTAGGTAACCTATGGATCAGGACATCTAAGAAGGGCAAATTACCACTTATTTCTTCTTCCATTGTGAATTTGATTGTCGGCACTAATGAATTCAATTTTGTTAGGAAATCAACTTTATTTAAAGATTTGGGACAAATGTAAAGAATATCGTCAACATATCTATACCATTTAACAATTTTGGGCATAATTGAGCTTAACATTTTACTCTCAAAAAACTCCATATATAAATTACTTAGGAGGGGGGATAAACAGTTACCCATAGCAAGACCAAATTTTTGTATATAATAATTATTTTCAAATTGAAAATGACAATCTACCACACATAACTTAATTAACTCTATTATAGTGGTAGATGGAAGGGGAAGGGAATAAGTAATTAATTCCTCCTGGAGTAAGCTCAACAGATCAGTTACAGGCACATTCGTAAAAAGAGACTTCACATCGAAACTGATTAATCTATAATTTTTGTTCATGTTGACGCTTTTTAATTTTTTAATTAAATCCACATTGTTTTTTATATTGTTTATATTGTTTTTTATTGATTTGACAGGAGCTAAATTTATTACCTATGAAAAATCAATGTTGTTAAGAAATATTATTGAATCGTCTCTAATTAAATTTAATAGATCTAATATTATAAACATTAGTAACGGTCTCTTCAAACTTGATACTTTCGTCACGAGGGCAATAGCCTCTTCAAAGAGGGTTGACAGCTAGCGGATAGTTTTTTTACTTTTTCTTACTGTACTCCTTTGTTTCCCCAAACATCCCTTTCTGGACATTAGTCCTTTCCTGTGCTTTCACCCTTTTAAAATACCACTCTTCCCTCCCACTCTTCTCAACTCCTCACCAGATGTTTTCTGCATCTAGTGTTCAGTTGGGTTTTTGACTCTGACGAAGACCGCTTGTTACTGTTGAAAGATCTTAGTCTTGTTTTCCCATTTCTTATTGTGGTTTGATCATTGATTGTTGTTTCACGTGTTTATGTGAAATCTTTATATCGATCTCTGTATCTTGATTGTTGATTACAGCCCACCGCTCAATCACAGCTAACAGCTTACTTCTCACTGTTTAAACTTAACTTCTTCAACTCTTCATTTCTGTGTACTAAATGTAATTCATTTACATGTACATTTTATTGATGTAAGAAATAATAGTACAGTGATTACTGCTCACTCTTGATACTATCTCATTTCTTCTAGACAACGATAATAATTTCAATCATTACTCTCCATCACTAAGAGCATATCATCATCATTCATCATTGATGACGACTGCATCACTCAATTCTCTATGTAATACAGTATGGCGGAAGTTCTGAGCTTAGTGTCATAAAAGTATGCCCTTCATGCTTCTACACTACTAATTCATTTCAGCAGCTTTGCAAATTGATATACTATTCACTCTATTCAGCAGATTCTGTCCACTTTAAAGCAAAACCTGATGCAGCTATGTACACAGATGTGAATTTTGACAGTAATGAACAGTATTGTTATGAGTAGAAGCCATTTGATTTGAGAAAGCTCCTCACTTAGACATCATTTCAAGTTATTATTATGCATCAGACAATATTAACTTTTAGTCCTAAAGAGCTGGAAAGCTGAAAATGGTTTCATAGACCAAATTAATTAAAATCTACTGATAATATAGTTGTAGTTTTGATGTGAGAGAGAGTGTCTGCTAATGCAATGAAGACAGGAGGAAGTTGTCCCTTTGATTGGGCCAGTTCACTATTGGCAACGCAACTCGCCGAATTTCCCCTCTAATTGTGGCAATAACAAGTTTTGGCAAAGTGCTAACCAGGTTTACACCCAATTCCTACCAATATTCAAATGCCCTCAAATCTATGTCTGCTTCATTACCAAGTCAAATTCACTTTCCAAATACACCATTCCAAAAAGATACAAATTTTTTATCGTAAAATTATTCAGTTGTTAAACACTTTCCTTTATTTTGCATAAATGTTTAAATAAGTTTTTTTTTTGCTTGATTCAGCAGCAATATAATTCATTATATAAAAACTAAATCAATTAATATAATTTAACCATAAATATCCTTTATGACAGTGGTCAGCAAACTCCGGTCTTTAGACCGAATACGGCCTAGCCAGTATTCCAATCCGGCTTAACGGCTTCTTGATTTATTTAACTGCTTCTGAACTAACTGAGAGAGTTAGTTCAGAAACTCTGTAGCAATTTTTGCAGAAAGAATGCGCTCAAAGCATGATTAAAAAAATGAGATAATTTTAAATGGGCCTGGCCCACAAATTCTTTTTAAAATGCCCCTTTGCTGTCAGGATTACAGGATTGAGGGAATTTCATTTCTTTTCAGAATGATTACAGAAAGAACAATATATTTCACTAAAGGACATTTTCCACCATGAAAGCCTCAATGTAGATTACAGCTTACTGCTGAAAGTTAACTTCTAAAAGTTCATTCCTCATACCATACTGTATTAAATACATCTCAATGCTGCTCACTGCTTACCAATCAATAAGGGATACGAGCTTAGTTTATTACTCAGGATTTATTGCTCATTACTCAATACGATTTTATTACTGTATATTGTCCACTGCATCTTCATTGATGATTACTGCTCACCACTCAATCATCAATTATAGCTAACAGCTTACTGCCCACAATGTACTGCTCACTGCTTAAAGTTAACTTCTAACTATTCAATCCAAATATTTTATTCTTAAATTGCGGTATTGGTAACTGGACAAAGAAAGAAAATATAAGATTAGTAGAATAACGGATATTTCCGTGACTTTTTAGTTTTATCAAAACCGTAAGTTTTACCAAAAAATTTGATAATAAGGAGGCTGATCCAGATAACACTAGCATCAGAATTGTATAAATTGCTATTTTCAGTCTCATGTTTATATTATATCAAAAATAAAAATTTAATATATAGGAGAGCTGATCATGATAACACTAGCATCAGAATAGTATAAATTGCTATTTTCAGTCTCATGTTTATATTATATCAAAAATAAAAATTTAATATATAGGAGGACTGATCCAGATAACACTAGCATCAGAATTGTATAAATTGCTATTTTCAGTCTCATGTTTATATTATATCAGATATAAAAATTTAATATATATATATAGGAGAGCTGATCGAGATAACACTAGCATCAGAATGGTATAAATTGCTATTTTCAGTCTCATGTTTATATTATATCAAAATAAAAATTTAATATATAGGAGAGCTCATGGAGATAACACTACCATCAGAATTGTATAAATTGCTGTTTTCAGCCTCATGTTTGTATTATATCAAAAATTTTATAATAGGAGGACTGATCCAGATAACACTGCCGTCAGAATTGTATAAATTGCTATTTTCAGCCTCATGTTTATATTATATCAAAATAAAAATTTAATATATAGGAGAGCTGATGGAGATAACACTACCATCAGAATTGTATAAATTGCTATTTTCAGCCTCATGTTTATATTGTATCAGAAGTAAAAAGAAATATAATGCGGAGTCAGTGTGAGATAAGACGATGACGTAGATAATATAGTAAGGGAATAGGAATGTGCGAGCGAAGCAGCGAATGACCTCTACGACTGCCGACCATAACTTGCTAACACTTGCCAAACAGTTCCCCCAGAACGAGGAGGGAATTTGCTTTGGTCTTGACACGCAGTGAATTTCAACAAAACTGCATTATGTATGAACTTTTTTTATATCTTTCTTCTCCTCTCTTCAATGCGTTTTTTATTTTAATAAATTCTATCTCAGAAGAGAATGTTTCTTTATGAACAAAATCATTTATTTTTAGAAATTGTCAAAAATTATATAATAAATGAGTTTGTTTATTGGTCCTGTATATTCTTTTTATTGGAATAATGAGTGATATTTCATTACACTATTTTGTGGGTGCTTTACTGTCATCTTTTCGTCCAGTTGTATTCAGATCAATACCAAGTAACTACCTTTAATTGTAGAACACAAGGATTTGTTTGTTTGCCCAAAGAGGTTAAAGTTACTATAAAAAGAAGGGTGCCAAGTTAGCTCAGTTGTTAACGTACTCACGTCTGAACTGGTAGGTCCGGGGTTCTATAGCCCTCCTCCTCGCATTTGATTTATTCACGTGGGACGTTAACACTTCGTCCCAGTGCAGAGAGGACGTTAAGCCGTCGGTCCCTAGTCTGTACATTTGTCAGGTATTTCTTAAAGATCTCTACTCTAAATATACTTTCCAATGTAGAATCAATGGGAGATGCAATATATCCTCCAGGAATCAGGATCGGAGGTTTGATTTTGTCAGTACCTCAATCCTCTCCAAAAAAAAAAAAAAATTATTATTAATTAACAGCTGATCAGCAAATTTTTGTAAAAATATAATGCTTACACGCAATTGCAAATTATTGGCCGAATCACCAATATTCTAAATGTCCTCTCTTTAGTTGGTTCAAGAAATAATACAATTTTTAACATTAATTTAAAATATTTACAAATAATTATATTATTATTTATCCTAGTATATTAGTTTTTAAATTATTTACTAGAAATTGTCATATTATACAATATTATTATTACATTATTATTATTATTATATTAATATTACATATTATTTATTACAATAAATTGATTACAAATTATTTACTAAAATAATTTTTGAAAAATCTATTGTTAGAAACACAAAAGAGAGCTTGCACAATTTTGCCAAGTTTGGATTCTTTAGGAATTCGTACACTTGGTTGATCCCCAAATTGGTCGAGTCCATAAGTCATAATCAGTTCTAGTATTGTAGTATATATTAGTATTTTGTTGTATAGAGTGAAATTTTATCTTTTATCGAGAAAATCATTTAATATAATCTCATTCAAGTCCTGTCATTTCAGTTTTATATGTAAATTCTATCTTAATCTTTTAAACTTTTAACATACAACTAAACTAAGTTTTCTGAAAGAATGAGAAAGTTTTAAAATATATTTAAATTCTATAATTAAGTTCTAATTAAAGCATTCATTGAATGTTTATAAATTTTACGGAAAGTTCCTAGATGATTGGAATTGAGGTAGTAAATAAAAGTAGGTCAGAAATTCAAAACAAATATTACAATCTGGAATATTTATATATACATATCACAAAAGTTGGAAGCAGTTCTTCTTGAATATACATATATTTAAAAACATTATGTCCGATAACTTCGGAACCTTTTCTTCAATTCAAGGATATTTAAATCAAAGATACTGTTTGATTCATAATCACCATATGTTTCAAATTTGTATTTGACATGTGGGGAAGAAGATGAAACCTCCGTCCACTATGTGGCTGAATGCCCTGCATATAGTCTCCTTAGACTTCATACTTTAGGTTCTAGTACCATAAAAATAGATAAGTTAAGGGAAATGGAATGGAGAAACCTTCTGATCTACATAGAAAGATCAGGAAGATTCTCCTAGGAGTAGGATCCGGGATGCATGGGGAAGGCAAAAAGGGCCCACTTGGCTGGCCTACTTGCCAGATCTTAGATCTACCCGCCTTACTACCACTTGTATTTGACATGTTTGGGTGCTTCATACACCATCTTCACAATTATCAATTTTACTATACTAAACAACAATTAATCCAAAAAAAAAAGTTAAATTGCAGTAATTAAGTAAACAATCTAAGCAGGGATTTCAGAACATACATAAACTGATATCAACACCGAAACTTCATACCTGGTTGTGTAACCTGCTTATAATGTTTACTTAATTAGTGTAATTTAACTTTATGCTTTTTTGGATAATTTGTTCTTAAGTATAGTAAAATTGATAATTATGAAGATTGATGTATGAAGCACAGAAACATGTCAAATACAAATTTGGAAAAGTATGGTGATCTAATCTTTGATTTGAATAAACTTGAATTGAAGAAAAGGTTTCAAATTTTGAAAAAAACATTCAACAAAGTTAAGTAAAGTGAAATCGGACATAACATTTTTAAATATTTATAAATATTATTAAACAAACTTATTGGATCTATTTCTGTTATAATTGTTTTATTCCATGATCAGATATCTTTAGTAATCATGAATTTAATTGAATATGAAAGCTCAATGTCTCACGTTAATTTTCAATATGATTAATATCCACAGCTTGACTTAAAATACCCAAAAAACGAAAGCACAATTAAATCAATTGATCAACATTTTTTCAGCAGGATTCAAAAAAAAAACCCCTAATAGTTGTTAACCTGCTGTAGATAGAATATAAAAAGTTTGCGTGACAACAAACACTGGTAGATTTCTTTCCTCTCAATAAAACCCAAAGCGTAAAGTTTATGGCCTTCTGTACAGAATAACAAGAGCAGTAAAACACCGGTTTAATGTAACTGTTTGGTTGATTGAATAATTTATATATCAGACCATTTAGGGTCTTCTTTAAGAATAATAAAAAAGAAAAGAATATTAACGTGAAAGCAGGAATGTAATGTTGTTAATATCTGAATTATTTCTATTAGGTAATATGTTACAGTTAATGTAATAATGAATTTAAATGTTAACAGCTGTATTTTATTGATACATATATATGATAATAAATATATTCTATTTAAATGAAATATTTTTTTATTTATTTTAGTAGTATTAATGGATTTGATACTACTTAGTTGTGCAATCCGTAAATGTGTGGTATTTACTCGTATTTGGGTAAATGAATAATGCAAAGACTCCACAAAAAAGTATTTTTGTTTCAATTTTAACTGGTCGTTTCGACTTTGTATTAATCGTCAAGTAATCAACTACAATATAAATTTCAAATTACAGGTTACAAAAAAAAACAGAATTATATACAATAACATGAATTATACCTTGGGGGAAGTCATTCAAGTTTTCTTTTTTTAATTTATTCCATATAAGTTAGGTTTACTTTTTGTAACTTTTAATTTGTAATTTATATTGTAGATGATTTGCCTAATGATTAATACAAAGTGTTTGAAAAGTGTAGTTTGAATTAAAAAACAACTTCTTTAGTGTGGAGACTTGGTATTATCCATTTACCTCAATATGGGGTTTGATGTGTTTACATGTAGGTAGGATGATGTTTAAGATTATGTTGACTGAAATCTGCAATTGAATGTTTTATGGGCAAACATGAGAATTTGTTTGTGACAAAGCAAAGGATTGAGTTGGTTAATCAGAGGTTTAAGATAACAAATAGAATGACGTAACTGTGCCAAGTAGAAGTTCTTATTGATCCAACATTAATTGATCTCGGAATGAGGATATCCTTGAAACATTCAAGGTCTTGTTTTACGAGAATCTAGAGTGTCAACTTCGATTAGTCAACTCTCAAGCGTACACAATAGAGGGAAACACGACAAGTAGATAGATTATTCATGAAAATCTTTGAACCTAAAAAATAGTTAACGCTAAATACGAGTATATTTACAAATTATTTGTCAGTGAAGTCAAAAAAACCTTCCACTTCTTTCGAAGCACACATACGAACACGTGAACAACCGCACATCTTGTAGCAAGGGGGCAGGTTAGCTCAGTCAACGTACTCACCTTTGCAATAGTAGCTCCGGGGTTCGATATCCACCTACCATTCGATTTATTTACTGTGGGTGGTGAATAAATCTCAGCACGTCCTGAGCCTCTCTATGTCAGGAACTCGTTAAAGATCCCTAATGTAAGTACACTTGAGTTAGGACTCCCAATGTAGAATCAACAGGTAATATGATGTTCAACATTCATTACTCACAGTCATGAACCATTAACGGTAACCCAGATTTATATACCATACAATGAAATAGAGGAATTAATGTTGACAAAAATACAGATTTCTCAGTCCTAAAGATGACATAAATATATGTCGAAACGTCAGTGAGAATAGTAGTCTCAATCATCAGATCTCACCCCATAAAAAAAAATTATATCATATGAATATTGGGTCAAAAAAACAAATCATGATGAAAACATTTTATATATATATATTATCAAACCACAATATGAGATGGTGAAAAAGACTGAGATCTAAGATCAGTTGGGTTTTTGACTCTGATGATGACCGCTTTTTACGGTTGAAAGATCTTAGTCTTGTTTTCCCATTTCTTATTGTCGTTTGATCATTGATTGTTATTTCACGTGTTTATGTGAAATCTTTATATATATATATATATATATATATACAAGATTTCACATAAACACGTAAAATAACAATCAATCATCAAACCACGATATACGAGTAGAATCGGGGAAAAAAGGCTAAGGTCTTTCAACCGTAACAAACGGTCTTCGTCAGAGTCAAAAAACCAACTGAGTTGGGTTTTGACTCTGACGAAGACCACTTGTTACAGTTAAAAAATCTTAGTCTTGTTTTCCCATTTCATATATATATATATATAAAAATTGATAAAAGTATCGACCGTGGAATAGAAACAAACCTGAAGTTTATCGGGACTCGGTCAGTTCTGCAGGTTCAAATTAAACTTTCATTGCCAACGTTTCGGTCTTTCTTTAAAACCTTTTACATAGGCATGTGTATAAATTTTGAAACAGAAAAACTTAGTATTACATTACAAATTATTTTACAAAGAAAAATAGTATGTAGATTTTAACAACAACCATAGTCTGAACGGACACGTGAAACTGAACTGTTCGGTGTCACGTAATTATAATTGATCACGTAAAAGTAATTAATAATTAAATTTCTAGTAAATATAAATTTAATAATTGTATTTAATTTTAAAATTTCAATGAAAGAACTGTATGATGACATTATATTTTTGTTTCAGGTATGAGACTGTGTTACAATATAATGATTCTAGTTTCTGAATCTGATGAATGGGAGATGAAGAGCAAAAGGTATGTACTGTTCAAAATATTTATGCAAGAGTATAAATTATGCAAGAGTTTAACCATTCACATGAACACATTTTTGACTAATCTTGATGAAAAGTGAATCATCACTAACGGAGAAGAAGAGCAACCATACTAATTATTCATGTTTCTATAAACATTTCGAGCTAATTACATTTCATACATTTACAAGAAACTAATTCGGCAATGTTAGCTTATAGACTTGAAAATATTATTTGTGGTAGTTGTAAAATACAAGAAAAAAACTGTATGCAGGTTCATAATTAAAAGGTTTCAAGAAAAGATCATGAAATATAGTTATTGAGTTATTTTCAGTGAAATTTGTATTACTGGAATTAATAGTATTATTATCTGTAGTAGCGGACATGCATATGCAGAAGAGAGAATTCCTGAACGGAATTGGCATATTATCCTCAGAAACTATTATTATGTTTGACAGTCAGACAACAGATGCAGCGGTGTTTCTTCCTCTTCTTTGCAGAATCTGCACAAACCATCATTGATAATGCCCATTCAGGCTCCCTATGATTTGGGAGAAAGTGACTTCCTTTGTCTTCGGATGCTTAGGTACACTGGTGTTAGGTTTGTTTGCACTAGTTAGCTCTTTTTGACCCTCTCCGCTTTCGGAGGATGGTCTCCGGACTTCTTTCTCCTTAGTATCATACAGAGGAAGATCCCTGAAACTCTGTTGGTGGTATTTTGTGCGCTCTGGCAGAGTACCACATACCGGGGGGGCCTGGTGCCCTTAATGCTCCGTTCGTAATACAGTAACCCCTGTATCATTTATCTTTCGGCTTGGATCGCATAACGTCTTGGATTGGGGCTGGGATAAAACCAGTAGATTTGGGAAGGATATGAAACGAAGGTGGTCAGGCCCACTCCCTGGTCACCTTCTCCTCCTCTTTCATTTGTCCTTGCATACAGCAAATTAACAGGGTAACCTCGCGAAGGCCGAAACTCGGAGTTGAGTACTAGAGAGGCTATTAGAGGCTCATAATCACTCCATTACTACCTCAATAAGTAGTTTGCATAAATATTAATTATTTTTAATCCTCCTTTTATGTATTGTATATCTCTTAATTACAATTTTATCTGATGAATATTCATGATTAGGGAGAAAAAAACACTAAGTCTTCACACAAAAAAAGGATTTAATGACACAACGAGTTTCGAACACTTAGTGTTTATTAGCTAAGTTACACTTAGTCAGGTTACTTCAACAATACAAACAGAAATATATATACATATATATATATATATATATTTTGAAACTGAATGAAGGAAAGACAACTTATATTTGTACTAATATATGAAGTAAATGAAGTTACATATATACATGATTTTTTCCTCTCTATTCACGAGTATATAATACATAATAACAGCATGCATAGCACGTGATCTGATAGATATAGTTTTACAATTGACTCAAGCAATATACTACGAAGTTCAAATGTGGGGCACAAATCTTTGATTAATAAAGCCTCTAGTATTTGTAGCCTGACTAGTATTTGTGCCCTCAAATCAGTGACATGTTCGTCATCCCTAGTTCTAGGACCTTCGAACCTAGAATAAAATTTGTTCGGAACTCTCCCATGCTGTGATCTGTCGAAGGTGAGAAGTGCTGGGGTGATTCAACTGTCTAACACGTGGGTGCGCGCATGTAGCGCTCCTTTGACATTTAAACACTGCCACTATTTGAACTGTGCTAATATATTTTGTTGTTAATTTTTGGTTTATATTTTAATTGTTTCGTTTTATTGCTTACTGTTTACCTGATGATGGCCAATGTGGCCGAAAGCTTGTTTCCCTTTAGTTTATTAAGCCAGTTTGTGTTTGTGTAGTGTCAAATATAGTTTGTTTCATTAGTTTTCTTCAAGATTGTTTTCCTATTCTTGTTATGGAATTAGGTAGAGTAATTTTTGAGCTACCAGTAAATTACAAGAAAATAATAAGGCAAATAGAAGATCTTTCTAAGAAGATTGTTAATGTTGAAGCAGCTGTGCTTTTTAACAACACTTGTTTAAAAGAAGACTTGCTGCCAGTATACACCAATATATATATATATTATATGTTGAATGCCAGATTAGATATTGTAAAAGACGAGCCAATCCCTGTTACGTATTACTTTGGGCACTTCTTATTGGTTGTGGGTGTTTATTCGTTGAACACGTTTCTCCTTAGCACACTCCGTCTGCTCGGCTTCCTCAGCCTTCACTCCGGGAGAGGGCTCGCAGTCCCTACTTAATTTTCCAATAGAGTTGGATGAAGGTCTTGGCGTCCTGGCTTGGAAGTGTACCTCGTCGAACTCGGTGTTTACTATGGGTTTAGTGGATTTCATTAGATACTGGTTGTTGGTGTTTTTTGTAAATTCTATTGATGTGGGTGTATGTAGACCTTTTCCCCGTCGGTTTCTTAACACGCTTGGCCGCATCCGCCGTCCTTCCTGGAGAGGGCTCGCAGTCCCTACTTTAATTTCACAGAGGGCAGGAATGGCTTACGAGGAACTCTTCTGCGTGAGGACGCCTATGCCATTCCTGCCCTCTGTGAAATTAAAGTAGGGACTGCGAGCCCTCTCCAGAAAGGACGGCGGATGCGGCCAAGCGTGTTAAGGAACCGACGGGGAAAAGGTCTACATACACCCACATCAATAGAATTTACAAAAAACACCAACAACCAGTATCTAATGAAATCCACTAAACCCATAGTAAACACCGAGTTCGACGAGGTACACTTCCAAGCCAGGACGCCAAGACCTTCATCCAACTCTATTGGAAAATTAAGTAGGGACTGCGAGCCCTCTCCCGGAGTGAAGGCTGAGGCAGCCGAGCAGACGGAGTGTGCTAAGGAGAAACGTGTTCAACGAATAAACACCCACAACCAATAAGAAGTGCCCAAAGTAATACGTAACAGGGATTGGCTCGTCTTTTACAATATCTAATCTGGCATTCAACATATAATAACGCACAATCCAGCCAGGAACTACACCCACCAGCTTGAGAATGACCGAGGAACGGTCGAAACCGGTCGCAACGACACGAGGAAGGCGCCACGCATTCTTCAAGAAAACACTGCAGTAAAGGGGTCTAATGACAAACGCCACACACACTCAACTTCAACTCATAATGCCCATAGCCCGGACCAGATTCTTACGAGGAACTCTTCTGCGTGAGGACGCCTATGCCATTCCTGCCCTCTGTGAAATTAAAGTAGGGACTGCGAGCCCTCTCCAGGAAGGACGGCGGATGCGGCCAAGCGTGTTAAGAAACCGACGGGGAAAAGGTCTACATACACCCACATCAATAGAATTTACAAAAAACACCAACAACCAGTATCTAATGAAATCCACTAAACCCATAGTAAACACCGAGTTCGACGAGGTACACTTCCAAGCCAGGACGCCAAGACCTTCATCCAACTCTATTGGAAAATTAAGTAGGGACTGCGAGCCCTCTCCCGGAGTGAAGGCTGAGGCAGCCGAGCAGACGGAGTGTGCTAAGGAGAAACGTGTTCAACGAATAAACACCCACAACCAATAAGAAGTACCCAAAGTAATACGTAACAGGGATTGGCTCGTCTTTTACAATATCTAATCTGGCATTCAACATATAATAACGCACAATCCAGCCAGGAACTACACCCACCAGCTTGAGAATGACCGAGGAACGGTCGAAACCGGTCGCAACGACACGAGGAAGGCGCCACGCATTCTTCAAGAAAACACTGCAGTAAAGGGGTCTAATGACAAACGCCACACACACTCAACTTCAACTTCAACTCATAATGCCCATAGCCCGGACCAGATTCTTACGAGGAACTCTTCTGCGTGAGGACGCCTATGCCATTCCTGCCCTCTGTGAAATTAAAGTAGGGACTGCGAGCCCTCTCCAGGAAGGACGGCGGATGCGGCCAAGCGTGTTAAGAAACCGACGGGGAAAAGGTCTACATACACCCACATCAATAGAATTTACAAAAAACACCAACAACCAGTATCTAATGAAATCCACTAAACCCATAGTAAACACCGAGTTCGACGAGGTACACTTCCAAGCCAGGACGCCAAGACCTTCATCCAACTCTATTGGAAAATTAAGTAGGGACTGCGAGCCCTCTCCCGGAGTGAAGGCTGAGGCAGCCGAGCAGACGGAGTGTGCTAAGGAGAAACGTGTTCAACGAATAAACACCCACAACCAATAAGAAGTGCCCAAAGTAATACGTAACAGGGATTGGCTCGTCTTTTACAATATATATATATATATAAGTGACAATTAGACGAAACGATTCTTCGAACTGAATAAACTAGAATTTAAAAAAGAACACATAGAAATTTCCTGGTGCTCATAGGCTGGGTGCAGTTGTCAGGGAGATTTTCCCTATACTTTCTTCTTCCTCCTGTACTTCTTCAGTCTTTAGTGAGCCACCTTCCATTTCCTATCGCAAACCTGCTAATCTTCAATCTATCTTCTCTCACATCTCTTCTCCTAAGCCTCCAAAAACTGCTGGTGGTATGGTTCAATGTGGACGTCGTGGATGTCTTACTTGTCCTATCATCAATCCTGTTCCTTCCTTTACCTCTGTCCATAGTAAACGCACCTACCCTATCTCTCACAAGACCTCTTGTACCTCTGGTAACTGCGTTTACCGTTTGGATTGCACCCAGTGTGATTCTTTTTATGTGGGTTTGGCTTCCACCAAGCTAAGCCTGCGTATGAATAATCACAGGTCATCCGTTGGCAAACGCAGTGACCTTCCCGTTGCTACTCATGCCAGTTCTCACGGACTCAGTTTTAATGACTGTTTCCGTGTACAGGTCCTGAGGCAGATTGATCAGACTAATTCGAAAGTTACTCTGAGAGCTTCAGAAGAAGCACTTATTAGTCTCCTGGGCGGTAGATCGGCTCCTGGGCTTAACCTCAATCGTTGATTTTTTTTTTCTTTTTTAAGTTGTTATCAGATTTTAATTTTATTTTAGTTAAATGTTTTCATTTTTTAATTTTTATTTGGCTTTTATCTCTTTATCTTCCCTGTCTACCTTTCCTCCGAAAGTTGGCTACACTGTTTGAGTGCTTCAGTTCGAACGCCAAGTCAGTCGTTATCAGCCTTTGGAGCGATTCACTTCTTTTCCTGAAGACGAGGACATCGAAATATAGTAGTGAGTTCAGTGGTTTCCTTTCTATGTGTTCTTTTTTAAATTCTAGTTTATATATATATATTTGTAAAAGTTGTAAGCAGTCCTTCATTTAAACATATATTGTTGAATAACCCCCCATATTTGGCTTGTATCTGCTTCTTACACAATTTCTCCAGTTTCCGGAATTCCTTCCTCGGCTCTTCAGTAAAACTATAAAGTCTATCACCAATATTACTAGTCGACATGTTTCGAATGTACCACATTCATCATCAGGACAATAATGAGACTAATAGTAGAAAAGTTAGTTATATATATAGAGATGGATTATTAATGGAAAGTTTACAGGGCATCGCCCTGTATCACGGCGCATTATGGGGGATTAAGGTAGGGTGGTTGGGCTCACCTACTACCTGGCTAATCTGGGTGTTTCTGTTTGCAAATAGTTTTAAAATTCGAATTTTAAACTTTCCATTAATAATCCATCTCTATATGTATATATAACTAGCTTTTCTACTATTAGTCTCATTATTGTCCTGATGATGAATGTGGTGCATTCGAAACTTGTCGACTAGTAATATTGGTGATAGACTTTATAGTTTTACTGAAGAGCCGAGGAAGGAATTCCGGAAACTGGAGAAATTGTGTAAGAAGCAGATACAAGCCAAATATGGGGCGTTATTCAACAATATATATATCAAACAAAAATTTAAATATATTCAACATCATTTTATTTAGTTTATAAACAATATTATAAATCTTTAGGCCTGAGCTACTCAATATTTTTCATGTATTAAGGAAGATTCTGGGGCATATCATTGATTTCAACATAAAAAAAAAATAGCAATGAAACTTAAGTAGTGTTAAGTTAAGTGCTAATATTAAAGAACTTTCCGTTCAGTTTAGTCTCAACTGATGAGACTTTCCTCTGATAAAAAGAGGAAAATTTTACCATATACTTGGCATAGCAAAAAAAACTATGAAATTCACTCTAATTTCTTTAATATTTAAATATAGTTTTCGTTTACCTTGGGACTACACTACACAGTGTCTACCTTGGTGCATCATTTGAGAAGCCATGCTCTAGGTAATCGTCTCAAAAAAATTAAATATAGAAAAAGTATTGTGAAAGTTTTGAGCTTTAATATGTAATTAACAGATGGTAAACTTGAAGATTAGACGCTAGAGGATAATAGAAATAATTAAATTATGATAAAAGATCTAAGATAGATGTTGGAAAATATATTCTAGAAAAATTGTTGAAAAACTCAAAACGACAAAATGAATAGATCTTTGTCAAGTTTTGACAATGATGTTGTATGGAATAGCTTCATAAATATATGACTTAGTAAAATTGGCTAAGACAGCATATCCTTTACGCCACATCTCCACTCCAAAGTTAGATAGTTCTTTTTATGAAAATTCTAAATATAAAAGGAACTGAAAGATATATCAGTTCTATTACTGGAATTGAATGTTAAAAACTAGAATTCATCTAGATTTTACAAGAGTTTAAGTAAAATCTCTCATATCTAGATGGGATAGGTAAAACAAAATATTTTACTGTTTATATTATTGTTTAAAAACAAAAATTTGAGTTACCAATGGGATTATACTTCACCAAGTTTTACCAAAATTGCTTATCATGCTTGAAATGTTGCAAATCTATGTTAGCAATCCATGAAGCGTAATCAATTATTCAAAATGAAGAGTAACAAATTGTAAGTATTCTTAAATAATTCTAAGATAGTGCAATCAGTTATTATGTGGTATTTACTCATTTTAGGGTAAAAATCTAATAAAATAGTCTTCACATATAGACATTTAATAGTATAAACAACGCGTTTCGAACATTTGGTATTCTTCTTCAGGCGTTAACCAAATGTGAGTGTCTGTGGTACAACTGAATAACAACTGACCAGTCACTTACACTCACTCTTTGTTAATGCCTGAACAAGAACACTACAGGTTCGAAACTCCCTGTTTATATTTTTAAATTCCTATATGTGGAGACTATTTCATTAGCTATTTACCCTACAGTTTTTAATCAATTTTACAATCCTTTATAATTTACTTTTAAAAAAGAAAAAAATATGGAAATCTTTTATTTTTAAAGATATGGTATATAGGTTGTGAAACCTAAAATATTTTGACAAATGGAAAGAGAAAACCTTCTGGTAACAATCTTAAATCTTAAATTATTTTTGATCTCATACTGTGAACCAAAAAGTGAATTCTGTTTAAATTTCAATAAAAAGAGAATTGAAATCATTAATTTGTTTTTTATTTAAATGATGTTAAAAGAAAAATAATAATATAATTAAGAATATTCAACGAGTAGAACATTAAAATAATGTAAAAAAGAAACTAGAAGTTGATGGAGTAAATATTTTTATTTTCATATATTGAAGGATTATTTCGTATGATTCAAGAATAAACGTTAACCTCCCACGTGGCTCAAGTAAACTACACCAGCATCTCTTTTTTAGTCATTTCTTTAATAGGTTTGTAAATTAAATCAATCAAGACGTCACTCTGAATGGTAAATTGGGTCTGACACTAATGTCAAATTTGTACCCCATCATGAAGTCAAAGAATACTCCACAGGTAGTAAAGGACTGATAAGTTGGTAGTTAGGGCTAGCATTAATTATGGATGTCAACCTTGCAAGAACTAATAAAACCCTGATACAGATATTTCAGAATAAATGTGCACGCTTTATGACTGGGGCACCTTGGTATGCCAGAAATGTGGATATTTAAAGAGACCTCAGGTTAGAATCAATTGATGAATTCACAAATAGACTGGTGTCCAATGAGGACGCGAGAATCCCACTCCATCCAAACTGTCTTGCTCAGACCCTATCCCTAAGAATTCCCCAAACACATCCATCGTAGAGGCTGTTGTTAAAATAGGAAGCCGAACTCTAGACCGACAAATTTTCACAACTCAAGAAGACCAAACGACCACGAAATAATGTATACCGACAAACCGAATAAAAGAGTACAGACATTTACTTACTGACTCTACAAACACAGCAGTATTATAAATCAGTAGTAGTAGGTCCGTGACCTGGAACTGCTAATTACAACGCATACTACAGTGCACAGAAAGAATTGTTGGTCGTTGATCTGAAATGGATTCCCAATAGCGATTAGTGCCGACTTCGAGTCGGCTGAGAAGATTAAGAATGATTTTTCACATTCATCCTATATTTATTTATATTATTTACTTTTATGTCATTTATTTATAAAATATATACCTCCAGTTTTCCTTCAATTATTCTTATCTGCATACCTCTAATTGCTATTTAGATATTCAAAAGAGACCATAAAACAAACCTCATTACAAATTTTGCGTGTCTTTGATGTTTTTTTTCTCTTTTTTAACGAACTCCTTGGCAGAAAATTAAAATAAAGTATTCCCATCAAAAGTTAGTCAAATATTCCATACTTTATATAATTTTAAAACAAGAAAATTGTACCCTTTTTAGGGTAATATAAATTTGAATTCATTATTATTTAAACCGTAATCAGTAATGAACAACTCATGAAAATGTATCTTTTTCTAATTTACTGTTAACAGACTAAAAACTATCTGTCAAAACTTTAATGGAACTATAATAAATCAACTAGAGATGTGAATTCCTTTTTCAACAGTTAAGTTATATTCTAAAATGTTTAAACTATTATTTATTTTCCATTTTATAAATTTATATCTATTTATTTATTAATTATCATTTGTATTTACTAATATATATATATATATATATATATATATATATATATATATATATTATTGTTAAATAGCAGAGAAGATTCTGCATTCACGATTTTTTTCATCAATCGTTTTTTTCTAATCATTTTTCTATACTGCAAAGGCAATGAAAATAAAAAATTTTCCAGGGACATACTGGAGGCAATAACACAGTCCAATAACTCATAACACATATATTAAGGACTAACTATAACTAAATTCTTGAAAGAAACCCAAATTTTCGACCTCGTAGATCATCTTCACAAGAAGAAAGTAAAAAAAGAAAAATAACAACACAAAATAACTGCTTTTTATCACTAATTACTCTCTTTACTGACTTGTAAGTTCCTTCCTCGGCTTGATATGGCGTAATAACTTCTTTGTTGATTTTTCCTGCCTGTTCATAATAAGGATTGAGAATTGCTCGTTCACAAAGCTATTAGTTCTGAATAGATAGTACATCTTGTATTCTGGGAAACGCATTGTTAATAAACTGAAATATGCAGTATACTCATATATGCATATGACATTAAAATCGACTAACAATACCTACTTACTACAACTGTTTATTTTCAAAATAAAGATGTCTGAAGTTAGCAAAATACAGCTTAAAGGTTCATAACTTCGCTTCTGCACTGAATTATCAGTCTATTTACAGCTTATATTTTAGGCTAGACATACACAAACATACTTTGAAAGTTTCAGCTCGCTATGTCATATGGTGGTTGAGTTTACTTGTGACAAAATTTTGCAGCAAACTGACAGACATTTTTCTAAGGATGGATTCGGTTTCTTTAACGTGTAAAGAAACGTAAAGAAAACTTGAAATGAGTCAGTTCTAAGCAACATACAGAAAAAATCATTCTTTTATTTATATTGTTGAGAAAATTGATAAAGAGAAAAATGTGATGTTTAAACTGGTAATTTAAACATTTAATTTAAATGTAACAGTTAATTTATTCTAAAGAATCCCAAAATATTAAAAAAAAAACAGCATAAAATTATGACATTCTTGTTTAAAAATAAACCCGTACATTCATATTGCAAACACACATTTTTCTAGAAATTATCATTACTTTTATTTAATTAGGTTGGGTTTTAGAAGTAATTTCATTACATAATAATAAATACGTCTGTGGAAGATACAAATACACTAAAAACGAGTGTATGTACTCTATAAAGTGTAAATAAGACTTGATATTTAGATGTTAAACTTTTACCAAGTGGTAATGTATCATTATATAAAAATTTATTTAAGAACCTTTAACACTCTCTACGTTCTTTCCTTACTACTAAAACATAAACCTCTTGAATGAAAGTCCATGAACACAATCATTGTGTTTTTAATTCAACTCTGTTTATGCGGATCCCCCCCCCCCCCCCCTGTAATTTTCAACTATGGCTAAAGAATTTTATTCGCAAACAAATTTAAATCTACAGAATAAGAAAAAAAATTTTTTTTTACTATGTATTGTACAAGTAGATATATTCAGATTTAAAGATATTGTATTTATGTGTATTGGAGCGTATTTTATAAATCGTTTACTCTTATTTATTATGCAATATATCTTAAGAAGTAAAGTTGAACTATTGCTCCCTGATATACCGCCATAATTTCCTCAGATATAAATCTGATTTCCTACAATAGCTGTCTATATATTTTCTCCCTTTGGCATTCTGCCGAAACTAAACCAACCTTTTTTCCCTGGAAAAAGAATTCAGTTAAAAAAAAAACTGTTGTGTTTGATTGAATAAAATATAAATATAAAAAAAGTCACCTTTTTTTAAAGTCAAGAGAGTTTTTTATACTTAAGTTTACCTTAAGTGTATATATATCAAAATAAAAAAAAATAAGGTTTGCACTAACAGGACTTCATAAATCTAAGTATGAATAAAACAAATCAATTTGCATTCAGTTTGGGATATCGAGGGCTCAGTAAATTTAGTGTACATAAACTGTAAATTATATTTTATTTTAGCGAAATACTTAACGCAATATGGTTAACATTATATAATATGGTATATACCACATTAACAGTGAACAGTTGTTGGTTGTTCAGATATCCGACCTCTATAATTTTATATATTCAAATGAGAATAATAAATACATTATTTTTCGATGTATAATAATTAAGTTTTTGCGTTTAGTACTGAAGATTACAGGTCCTATTTTGGATATGAACCTTGATCAATGGTTCCCCAGGTGGTCCATATGGATCCCCTCGGGGTGTCCATATCTGTCGGGGTATCTGTAGTGGCCTACATTGATGTTCATTATAAATACACAAATTATGTAGGCCTATGAAAAAGATTGGCAACGAGAATTTGATTTTTGAACCTAGAAAATTCACCAAACCGTGATTGCATAATTCTATATATATAAGTTGTAAGCAGATTCTCATTTAAACATATTTGATTGAAATAAACGGCAGCTTCCGCATTCACGACTTTAATACTCATCCTTTCCAGTCTTCTGACTATTTCTCTTTGAGTGGAGGGAAGTTTCCACAAAAGTTGACCTAATGACATGTTATAACACTTTAGGCACTCGGTCACTATTTAAAATCAGTTTGGTAAAAATGTTGTATTGATACAAAAATTACTAACTAGCTATCGATTTTCATAAATCATTATTAGATTGATGATGATAAACCTGATGATGATTTATCAAAATCGAAAGCTAGTTAGTAATTTTTATATCAATACAACATTTTTACCAAACTGTTTTTCAACAGTGACCGAGTGCCTAAAGTGTTATAACATGTCATTAGGACAACTTTTGTGGAAACTTCCACTCAAAGAGAAATAGTTAGGAGACTGGAAAGGACGAGTATTAAAGTCGTGAATGCGGAAGCTGCCGTTTATTTCAATAAAATAAATAAATATATATATATAATTAAATGAAACGATCCAACGGACTTTCAAATAAAAACCAATTAAAAAAGATAGCACACAGATAGACACAGGAATAACTCACTTCTATATTTCGACCATCGTCGTCATCAGGAGGCGAAGAGTCCTGCCGCTCGCCACTCTGCCTTCCTGCGGGACTCTTCGCCTCCTCATGACGATGATGGTCGAAATATAGAAGTGAGTTATTCCTGTGTCTATCTGTGTGCTATCTTTTTTAATTTGTATATATATATATATATATATTGTTTTTAATTTGTATATATATATATTGTTATATATTGACAGCAAATTATCTCTAGAACCTGTGAATAAAAAGGTTGTGAATGCAAAAACTGCGATCATTAATAATAATAACTATATATATATATATATATATATATATATATATATATATATATATATATATATGGTTTAGTATACAAAGAATAGAATATTTGACACTTACATAGTAAAAACACAATTAATGTAAATATTTTATCTGCCTGACTTTGTAAAATTGGTTGTTTGTAAAAATGCACGTATCAAACAATTCTTTTCAATTTCACTGATTTCCGATATTGATACAAAAGTGACACTAATTTATTCTTAATTTCACCAATCCAATGCTATAAATCACTGTCATTCATTAAGTTAGACTTGAATAAACAACCATTACCTTTACGTCTGTTATCATAGACCATTAATTAATCTATCAGATTTATTCACTTGATTTACAAGTCACTCTTTATACTAGTGTTTAGTATAAAAGCTGTACTGATACCATAAACTTAGTTCCATCAAGACACCAAAGCAAAGGTAAGTATTTTTTTGTGTGTAAAATTAATGTATTTAAATTATTTTTAACAATGATTGTAATTGAAATTCAGTCACTTTCCACAATGCATTTGTAAATAATTTGTGTACTTAATATAATTATATATTGCAAACATATCATTATTTTTATATAGAATCATTTCTCTCGGTTCTCGTACAATGCACCTTCGGCTTCTCCCTGCTCTTATGAACAACTTGTATTTTCAAGTTAGATATTAACGCTATCAGAGTTCTTTTTCGTAGTAAAAACCACAATGTAATTAAATTAACCAATGTTTCCAAATATTGATAATAGCAATAATATCTACTAATATTATGTAATAGTCTGCCTGTGGCCCGTTGGGTCATCGAACCGGTTTTAAAAACCGTTTTTTTTGGAGAAAATTATGAAATTCGAAAACCGGTTTTTTTTAGTAGAAAATATCGGTTTTCTATGTATGAATAACACCTAAAAAAAATTTGAAAATGACGAATGTAGCCAAATATAACGGATTGATGAAAACACTGTTGCAAACGGTTTGGTTCTTGGAATCATATCGGTCCGATTTAATTGTATGGTTATTATATATAATACGGTTATATAATAATATAGTTATTATAAAAGTATGAAAATATATTGTTTTTTTTATTGGAACCTTTTGCTGAATAACTCGTTTCACTATTATGAAAATATTTACGTCCTTATATGTGAAAATTATGCGTAAACAAGGAATAATTGCTTTTAAAGTTATTTAATTCTGGTCAACTATTATTTCTTTGTTCCACTAAATAGCATAAAAAATTTTTACAATAAATAAAATTGAACAGTAAATAATTTCAGTCAAAAACTGCTTTTAGTCACTAAATTTTCTGTTAAAATTTTGTATTCGTATTACAGAATATTCGAGCAAAAAAATTGTTTAAAAAAACTCGAAACAGGTTAAAACCGGTTTTTTGAAAAAAATTACTATTCGAAATCCGGTTTTCTAAAATGTCGGTTTTTGTATAAACCCTAATGTTCACATAAGTTTAGTTAAACTCTAAATTAATATATCTAATAAAGAGGAAAATGAACTTATTTTTAAGACAGTTCTCTTCTATTTACAACTTTTCTTGTACAATTTGAATTGTCAAAAAATAATTAATATTGTCTTTTGGTTTAAACCTACTGAGAGCAACATGTAATTGGTCATGTTAAAATACTGCTTTACGTAAATGACTAAAACATTCTATAAACTCTCTCCTTGAGACTTAAGAATAGTCATGGAAAGAAAACATTCTTTTGGTTATAGGTGTTTCTCTCATCAGTCAATCACTGGGAGTGAACCCGGATGTTTTACTGACAGAGCCAATATCGTTAACAAAAAAATTGAAAATTATTTTTTTCAGTTATTATTTTTTGCTTTTCATTCTAAATTCATAAACAAATATGTTATATGTAAATATATACAACATTCACAATAAAAATCAAAAATATTCATCAAAGTTTAAATCCCAGGAAGAAATTCAGAAGTGAAGGAAATTCAACCACAACTGTTCAAGTTCGACCCTAATATTGTCTATCTGTTTCGGTCTATAGATCTAATTCCTCTTTATTGAAATAATTTTCTTATTGTGTAAAATATATGAACATTTATAGTAACAACTATTAATTTTTTTAATGACAATTTCTTGTTAAATTCTTAAAAAAAGTCATAAGTAATTAACAAGAAATATTTCTGATCAAACTCATTGCTTCTAGATAAAGGATTGTTTTTGACAAGAAAAAAGGTTGTATTTGGAGTTTATAAAAAAGTTTGAAGACATGTCTGGAATGAAGAAGTCAATCTGTTTATTGTTGGTCTTGGTGCTTCTGACGATACAGCTCTCCAGCACTGCGTCTCAACCGAGGTTACATTTACTACAGCTTTCTAAATCATATATTTGCTTAAACTATCTTTTTATTTATTTTTTGAATTGATATGAAAATTGGATTGATTATTTCGTAAATTGGTAGAGATAATTGATTCCTTTTTTAACTTATGTAGGTGTTCATTGTGTTACGTTTGTGCTATAGTGATATCCGGATAGGGTATGGATATTGCAGCTTTCTACCATTATGTCTCCACTCAAACTTTGACTATCATTCAACTTATCTTCATTCTGACAGAACTATTATTGCTCATGTGCTAGTTTTATTAATGGGGAAGTTAACGTTTACCTCTTTTGAATTTTCAACACGACAAAAAAGCAAATCATAACTTCTTTCATTTATTTGATCCCAGTTCAACTATTCCTTACAATCTCAGTACTTCATTGTGGCATCCTGAAGCTTAAACTATTGATTATAAAAAATACGTGTGATTATACTCGTAGTAGTATTTTAGAGTCTGTTAATGCATAATAATCTAAGTCAGAAAATTTATGAATTTGATTTCAATTTTGAAATATCCAAAACGTGATAAAATTTCAGAAAACTTGTTTCTATCTAATTTCTTGACCTGCTAGTAATACTGTAGTTTTGATCACAGTACTTCTATTGTAATTAATCATAACAATCTTCCATATAAATACCTCTAACTCCGTTTCCATTATAATAGATAAAGGATCTGAGATAAATCTAAAAAAGTAATATTTTGTGAATAATAAACATAAAATAATATAAATTAAGTAAGCTGAATAGTTTAAGTTTGAAATTGGCATATTAATAATGTATTAGACTAATGGGGGCCAGGTTAGCCCAGTTTGTGTGGTGATCGTCTTTGGACTGGTAGATGAAGGGTTCAATGCCCACTAGTGGCTCTTGATTTATTCACGTGGGAGGTAAATTTATACAAGTATGTCGCTCCACGTCTTGGATACAAAGCCGTCTGTCCCTTCATTCTCTACGACAGGTATGGGCAACCTACGGCCCGCAAACCACATGCGGCCCACCATGTATTTTTGTGCGGCCCTCGTTCAATATGTGGAATTCTATATTAATATTTCATATTCCCTCGCTTTTTTGTTATTTAAAAAGGCTTACCGAAGCTTTAGGGAGATAAGTACATCTTTGGGGAGAGAGGAGAGAGAGAGAGAGAGAGAGAGAGAGAGACAGAGTGAGAGAGAGAGAGAGAGAGAGAGAGAGAGAGTGAGAGAGAGAGAGAGAGTGAGAGAGAGCACAACAACAACAACGAAACATTTCTTTTTTTTCTAAATGATGATGGTCATTTTTGGGGATTGCATTGACGTAATTGCTCTATTAGTACCATCTCAAGTAATGAAAGATGAATTAAGATTTTGATAATATGAATCATAAAGCTTCTCAACGCCACTACTTCGTACTCTTCTTCCTGATGACGACGAATGTCAAAATATCGAAGTGTATTTCTGTAGTGATTCCTCTGTTTCTTTTCTACTTGGAAAAATATATATATAATCAAACCACAATAAGAAATGGGAAAACAAGACTAAGATCTTTCAACCGTAACAAGCAGTCTTCGTCAGAGTAAAAAAGTCAGTTGGGTTTTTGACTCTGACGAAGACCGCTTGTTACGGTTGAAAGATTTTAGTCTTGTTTTCCCATTTCTTATTGTGGTTTGATCATTGATTGCTATTTCACGTGTTTATGTGAAATCTTTATATATATATATATATATATATATTCAGGAAACTCACCATTATACACGAAAGGCCTCCAAGCAAATATCTTCAATCATTTGTAGTGAGTTACCTGAATGTTTACAAAACATGAAGTTGTGACAATTATATATATCATGTATATAATATATTATAAATATAATATTATATATATATATATATATATATATATATACGTGTTATATGTAGTATTATACGTAGTTTCCAAGAACTGTTAATTAAGCAAATTTGAAATTAGTATTTAATTTAATGGTTGTGTGAAATATATGTTTGTTAATTATAAGTATGTTTTAAAATGTCATCAAATTGCAAGCTGAAAGGGACACTTTGAAATACGAGCAGAAGGTATGGCCGAATTGATAATATCACCCTATTGGAAAAGAGCAGTAATAAACAGAAAGGCAGACAGTAAATACATTCCAAATTTTAAAACACGCTTGATTTCATTATGAATAATAAATTAAATATCTTTTCATTTATGAAAACAGTGTCTTAGAATATGTTACGATGAATGTCTAAATTATTTTTCAGTGAATCTTCAGACGCTGGAGCAGTTCAAGACATTGACGACAGATTGTTGTCATTTGATAACAAAAATTGTCAAGGCAATGAATCAAGAAACCCAGTAACTGGAGAATGCGAAACACCTAAGGGAAGGACTTGAACAGTCGTGTTTTATTGAAAAACTGTTAGTAAATATACAGTTGATGAATTATCCTACTTTGTATTATTTATTCCTATAATTCAATATGTCATTACAGAGCTGTTATCGGTATATTTTTATACAGTACAGGACAAAAGAAATCACTTTCGTAATTTGTAAATTTATTTTTATTAGCTCACACACTATGTGAATTTACCATACTGTATTTTTGTCCCTAAAAATTACACAGTCTATTTAAAGTACAGTCTTTTATATATTTGATACATACTCATTTGCGTTTTATATGTGACATAAAGATATGGAATTATTGCATTCAGTTCAAAATTCTGATATAAGTTTTCAATACAAATCCATGATTTGAGGACCATGAAATAGTTTCGACATCAAATATATAAGTTTTAAGCATTTGGTGAGGAAGCTAACAATTTTTATTGGCACCACTGATTAAAATAGTAAAAAGTCAAAATAAACAGTACTGTTGTAGACAATAAACAAGATGTCATAGAAGGAAGTACTAAGGGTCCAGGTTAGCTCAGTGGGCAATGTATCTCTGAACTGGTAGGTCTTGGGTTCGATACTCTGGATTTCGAGTTATTCACATGGGGGATAAATAAATGTGACCATGTTGTCCCTCGTATAGGATATCAATGGTCGTTCAATGTTACCACCTTCTTGTGGTAGTTCCTTTCATGTAGTCTGCGTGTACTAAAATACTTTGCTTCTAACAAATAATATATGAAACATAAGTTTTTAGGGAAATAGAGTAAACTCATTCTTTTTTTCATAATAATGCATATTTATCCCCCGGGCCATACTAAACTTCTACGTGGACCGGATCCGGTCTGTGGGCGTATGTTTGACACCCCTGATTTAGAAATATAAATCTTCTCTAGAATCTAGAGAGAGATAGGCTATATTCTATGTATGATGTTAATTATAAGTTAATAGCATTAATAGTAGTTAGTAAAGAAATTTCTAATAGATGTTTTACATATATTTTTGATAAGGTATATGTATCTTAAAATACTAAATCTTCTCTCTTTGAATGTATAGAATTGTTTACAATTTTAAGAACAGATTTTATGAGCTTTTTAAACTATATTGGATCCGGCTCTTATGGAGATCATAGATTTCTTGGTCAGTTCCGCCTCTGGAAAGTGACATGAGTAGTGCAAAAAACCTTGTATGGTGGCAAATATTTCCAATTTTTGAGTGACTGATTCAAATATTTCCTTGTTTATAGGTGCTCAGTTATAAAACTATAACTACAGTTAACTAACTACTCAATTATCATTGAGTATATTAGGTTGGGTTAGGCTACAGAGGTCATTGCGGAACCCGCATTTGGTCCCTTGTGAAACCAAAAATGAAGAAAAGGGCTATTTTTTCCTGTCATTAGTCCATGTGAACCGTTCCTAGAGAACAATAAAGTTGATTATATCCTTGATACCACTGAATGCTAAGTTCTCAAGATTGTCAAAGAAGTACTCTCCTAATGTTGCTGTCCTTCTTTGAGCCAAACTAGGGCATTGAAAAAAAAGTTAGGAACAGATTCCTCTTGTTTCTTGCTTTGACATGCTCTGTAGATGAGTCATTGACTATACACTTCTTATGTCCCTTGCATAAGAGTATGATTTCCTCTTAGCTAGTGTCCAGTAAAAACTGCAACCTCATTGGCTATCTACTCATAGAAAGAAGTTTCCTGGTCCTTCCGTAACTGCGAGATGGCCATAGCTGCTTCAAAGTCAGACAAGTCCCCTCCTTGGTCCATCTGTGGTTCACACTGTCACTGATACTTTGGCAAATCCGAAGTTCGTTTGTAGAGAGTGAGATACATTAACACACCAAGAACTATATCTGAGAATAGTTTTTGTTCAAGTTTTAAACATCTAGTTTGATTACTTTGATTAGTGGAACACTTTCTCCAACAACCATCTATCATACCATAGAATCCATAATAAAATGTATGTTTCATTGGAGTAAATTTCTTACATTTAACAATTTCATTCTTCCAAAATATCATATTAAGTCATTAAGACATTCAAATTTTTTTCAATAACACATGAAAAAACAATTTTTTTTCATATATAAAGTTTCTAAATCAATATAGAATATGTAAAAAAATATAAATAAATTCCAGAATTACAACGGGTTTTCCATTTCATGCCTATGACTTTTATCTCGTTGTCTTATTTGAATTTTATGAATTTTTGTTAGCCTGTTCATTTATGTTCGATTTTGTGACAACATTTTATTGTTCTATAGTTGACAATTTAGTGTTAAAAATGTTTTCTAAAAACTTAAATGTACTACAACTCCTCTATTAATTAATGTAACTTAAACAAACATATCAGTACATCCCCCACACAGTGCTAGGTTTTTAGGTACACTTTCATTTTGATCCGTCAAGCAATATGGTTTGTTTCTTCTATTCATTCAGTAATTATATTCTTTAAAAAAAATTATTCCCGTTCTTTCACGTATTGCATTTTTAACTGTTATTATCATGTGAAAATTTCAAGAGTATAGAATTAGATGATTGGGAGAAAAAAATGTGTGAAAACATATTTTGGTCAAAACTATGACATTCAAGTCACCCAATATTGTCTCAAGTCAATAAGAAAATATACAGTGTAAGACAATTTTTTAATTCAAAATATGAGTATTATCCTTCAGAAATTGTGGAATAGAGCGTGCACTAAATAAGTTGGATTCACACATACGTACCTTCACACACAGACATCAACCAAAAAACCTCAAAAAAAGAATTTAGGGACCTCAAGGAATAAAAATTTGTCTAAATCTCGAGATCAATGTTTTCATCATCACTATACTTTAAGTATAGTAATTTAAAAAATTTTTAAAAATGAATTTCGTATAAAATAAATAATGTGTGATTAACAATTACTCAAAACGAAATAATACGCACATAGTTTTGCTAAAACCTATTACTCTTCTTACTTCTTAAATCAAGCGTCCAAAGCTTCCCGCTTTGATGACTCGATGTCTCCAGTATAAATCAGCAGTGATTTTCCAAAACTTGGTATTCGTTAGGATATTTGTTTTAGATTGGCCACTTTAACAAACTTCTTTAATATTCCATGCTCTCAAAAGGAATGGGAACTCGGGATAAGAATGTGTTCCAGGCTTTCGTCTACTAACAGGCAGGCTCCACACAAGTCGCTCTCAGATAACTTGAAACGGTATAGAAATTTGTTAGTGACGATGTAGTCTATAGCAGCTTTTGTAGTTCTGACTATGTAGCACATTATTTATGACCGGATGACAGCGTGAGAAGTGACTACTGACTTGGTTCACAACTAAGTTCCTATCAAGGGTTACCACTTGGAGGTGTCAAAACAATCCTTGTCTCTTGAGTACCTGCTTATAATTTTTTTGTTCTTCTGTAAGTTGGATAAGCATAAATTGTGTCATTATTCTTGTTTTACTAACCTGTATTATGCATTTATTACAGCTACATTTTACAAAATATTTACATCAACCAATCATTGCAGGTACTCCCAAAAATAATTTATTTGATTCGGAAATTATGGTCCCCAAACATATATTTCTTATGAAAACTTACCATTTTAAACTGAATGAAATAATTCCATATATCTATGTGACGTACAGAAAGTAAAAAGAGTATATCAAATATAAAGTGCGCTGTATTTTAGGTAGACTGTGTTATTTTTAAGGACAATAATGTGTGATATTTATATAATGTTTGAAATTAAAACTTAGTTAGAGATATTGTGAAATTATTCTATTTTGCAGTCATTTTTGTACTTTATAGAAATGTCGCGATAACAGTTCTGTAATACGTATTGAGTTATAGGAACAAATAATAAGTAAGTAATTCATCAACTGTGTATTTACTAACAGTTTTTCAAATCAGGAATACTCCAGTTCTAATCAATGACAGTGACGCATTTGTTAGTGTTAGCATCCCGTTCTTGACCTTCAGGGCACTTCTTGTAGTTGAATGATATGACTGACCTGGGGCCGACGTCTGGAACTGCTGCTCCAACTTCGCCTAACACCTTTGTAATTTCACTGAAAAAATACTTTACAATTACATTGTAATATTGCAAGGCATTGACTTTATATATGAAAACATATTTCATTTATTATTCATAATGAGATTGTAAGAATTTTAAAATTTAAAAAGGAGACAGTCGGTGATAACTAAATATCCAAGAATTAGAATAAAGAAACCTTAGAAAAAACACACAACTCAGTTCAATATTTTGACCTCGATATCAGGAGAAGAGATAAAAAGAAGAAGAAGAATTCTGAACTCTTCATCTTCTTCTTCACTCTACTCCTGATGATGATGAGGTTGAAATATTAAGTGAGTTGTGTGTTTTTTCTAAGTATTCTTTTAATCTAATCTTTTGATAATTTTAAAATCTATTGTGTGTTTACCTTCTGCTTCTCTGCTTGTACTGTACTTTTCCAGTACGGTGATATTATCAATTCGGCTATAACTGCTCCTATTTCAATGTTTTTCTTACAGCTTGCAAAATCGATACCAAAAAATATATTTATAACTAACCAACATATATATTACAAAACAATTATATACTTACAATGAAATACTAACTATTAACACTAAACTATATTTTTAAATATAGAAAATGATTGATTTGATTAATCTATTTTCGAAAGCTTCTTTATAAGATTTAGAACGCTATGGTAAATGTAACCTCGGTTGAGACGCAGTGTTGGAGAACTGTATCGTCAGAAGCACCAAGACCAACAGTAAACAGATTGACTTCTTCATTCCAGACATTTCTTCAAAACTTTTTCAAAAATTCGAATAATAGTTTTTTTGTTTCAAATAAGGCTTTCACCTAGAAGCAATAGTATTAGTTAGAACCACTATTTTTTATTCAGTAAAAAACATCTTTAAGTAAGATATTGAAGAAGGAAATTTTATTTCAATGTTAATAGTTGCTAATGTTGATTAGTTTCAATCAAGATTAGCATTCAACATTAGTTTCAATAACTATTAGCTAATGCTAATAGTTTCAAAATTGATGTTGATAAATGCTGATAATAAAAAAAACTTTGACCGTTTATCCCAATTAAAGAAAAAAGAGCAAAGACAAGTACAAAATTCTAACATTTTGGTATAAAATATAAATATTGCAATATAAGATTTTTTTATGAAGGTCAAGATAAACAAAGAAGAAAAACATCAAAAATGTTGTATTTTAACAAGGATTTGATTTCAATTCATTCTAGATGCTATGCATAAAATATGAATAATATATATTCTGGTGTATTTATCTAATATTGTTATACATGTGTTTTAAATAGAGCTTGCTATAATATATATTTCTCAAAAATATGAGATGTTAAGCAAAAATAGTTTCTACATTTGTTTGGTATTGTCATCAGATAGCGATGATTATTGATTATTCTTAAGATTATAATTTCAACTGTATAATGGTTGAGGTTTGACTTCAGCCTCCACTCCGCCTTACAGGACTCGGCCCCTTTATAACGTCTGTTATCGAAATATAGAAGTGAATTATGAATGTGTCTATCTTTGGGTTGTCATCGTTATAAATTACATGTACACTTATATATATAAAATAGTTATTATTATTAGAAACAGGGATAAATTGTCAGATTCACGTAAAAAAAAGCACTATGATAAGCTAATAGTGATTTTTTTTTTAATATAAGTTCCTCATAAATGCAGGAAAAGACCGGTGGTAGATTGTACGAGTACAATCGTGAGATATTCGTTTTATATGTAAATAACGATTTTTTTATGTGATACGATAATGTTAAGTAAAATGATTTACAAATATATTGAGGCAAGTGACTGATTTTCAATTACAATCAATGTTAAAAATAATTTAAATACATTAATTTCGCACACATAAAAATACTTACCTTTGCTTTGGTGTTCTTGAGGGAACTAAGCTTTTGGCATCACCAGAGTATATTTTATACTAAACACAAGAAAGTGACCGGTAAATCAAAGTAATAAATTTGATAGATTAATTAATGGTCTATGATAACAGACGTAAAGGTAATGGTTGTTTATTCAAGTCTAGCTTAATGAATGACAGTGATTTATAGCGTGGAATTGGATCAATTAAGGGTTGAATCTAACAATTCTAAAAATAAACATTTTTACCAATTCTGGTACTTACAATATTTACACAAATTGTGTTTTTCACAATATAGTCTCATATATTTTATCGTTTTTAAATTAACTCAACACACACACACACACGCATGCGTGTATGCGAGTGCGTGTTTGTGCGTGTGCGTGTGTGGTGTGCATGCGTGTATGCGAGTGCGTGTGTTACCCAATGTCAATTGGGTTCATTAACACATCGAGATCTACGAGTATATCTGACAATATGCTTTGTTCGAGGCTAACTCATGTAGTTTGATTAGTCGAAAAACTATTTATCATACTTTAAAATACACCAACGTATATGTATCATATATATGATATATATATATATATATCTTACATTTTTGTAGATATGTGTATCATATATGTATCGAATACATATTTGATATTTTAATTTTAAGTTCTAAAAAAAAATCTTCTACTTAAAGCTTTATATCAAAAATGAATTATTTTCTCATTAGGTTACAAAATTAGGGAACCTCTATGCCATATTACATATCAAATATAATAAAATACTAATAATCGATTAATACTTTGACCTATATGTAAGTGAAATAAAAAGCTCTGTATAGATTATTATTTTACATAAATATTACAGAGAGCAATTCTATTGTTCTAAAGACATTTTAACTCATTAAATCATTTGATTTTTTTTAATATACATCTAAATAATCATTTTGTTTCAATTAATTGTTTTGTTTATCGCTCTAAACAAAGATAAAAAAATCTGACAATATCAGCAGGTCGTCTATCATAGAAAGACGAATTTTCATTTTTTATATCTATACTGCCCTTTACTGACAATTTGTAGAAATTTTTGTTCGATTTATAATTTGAAGTTACATTTAGTTAGGGACTAGTACTACACACATAACCTTATAGAGGAGTGGAACTGAAAAAGAAATAAACAAGAAAGCAGGTACTTGGATACCAAGAATAACCGGGTACAATTTAGATTAAAACTGTTATTTTAGGCGTACTTACAATTGTAAAGAATACCCTACTTATTATCAAAGGGTGAATTTAGATATATGACACTATGTTTATTTTCAAGGGGTAAATTTAGATATATGTAACTACAATATATTTATCTTCAAACGGTGAATTTAAATATATGCAACTATATCTATTTTCAAATGGGTGCATTTGAAATATGACACAATGCTTATCTGTAAAGGGTGAATTTAGATATATGGCGCTGTACTTATCTGTAAAGGGTGAATTTAGATATATGGCCCTGTACTTATCTTTAAAGGGTGAATTTAGATATATGACAGTATATTTATCTTCAAAGGGTGAATTTAGATATATGCCACTATATTTATCTTCAAAGGGTGAATTTAGATATATGCCACTATATTTATCTTCAAAGGGGGAATTTAGATATATGACACTATATTTATCTTCAAAGGGTGAATTTAGATATATGACACTATATTTATCTTCAAAGGGTGAATTTAGATATATGCCACTATATTTATCTTCAAAGGGTGAATTTAAATAAATGACACTATGCTTATTTTCAAGGGGTGAACTTAGATATATGGCACTATACGTATCTTCAAAGGCTTTATTTAGATATATGTAGAACATCTATGAGTTATTTGTTTACTTTGTTACTATAAATAGAGACTAAATACTTTTTGACATAATACGCAGGTCCTCTGACCGGAAGAGGTTAAAATCTTTTATCACAACATTCCTGTACTCGAGCCAATCACCTTGGAATGTATAAAGATTTTTCTCACATCACACCTAAACCAATGAAGGATACCTTCTGCCTGAACATTTATGAAGGCCATTAAACAACTTAAAGTCTGAACTTGATTTCATTATATCAATGGGATGATCAACATGACAGGTCTGCCAGTGGACCACAGGAGCCTATGGGTTCAGGACCTCGGTTTAATAATTTTAATAATATGCTAGATGAATCAGTAATCCCTGTGATTTGAGAACTAATAAATTATTTATAGCCATGAGTAAACAATGATACATTTTTATTAAATTGTATTCAAAGCCAGATGAAATATTACAAAACATATCACTTGTTGATTAACGATTTGGATAGTATGTTTACTTATACTATAGTTTATGTGGATGGGAAAATTTTTTTGATAAAGAATGTAAATTAATAAGCTTATTTCATACTATATTTAGATATTTGTATATGGTTTTTATTTCAGTAAGTCTTCATCTAAGTATAACACATTATAGAAAACAAAAAGTTGTTTTCACAGCACACTTTAGCCAATATATTGTCAATTTGAATTATTCACCATATTGATACAAAAGTGACACTTATTTATTCTTAATTGCACCAATCCAATGCTATAAATCACTGTTATTCATTAAGCTAGACTAGAATAAAGAACCATTACCTTTACGTCTGTTATCATAGACCATTAATTAATCTATCTGATTCATTACCTTGATTTACCAGTCACTTTCTTCTGTTTAGTATAAAATATACTCTGGTGATGCCAAAAGCTTAGTTCCCTCAAGAACACCAAAGCAAAGGTAAGTACTCACCTGTGTCAAATTAGTGAATTTAAATTATTTTAAAGACCAATATTTTAAAATACATTGTGTGTATTTTTAACAATGATTATAATCGAAAATTTGTCACTTGTCTCAATATATTTATTAATAATTTGTGTACTTACTAAAATTGTATCAAGTAAAGATATAAAAGTTCACATATTATATCTACTTGTCACGGACCTAGTACTGTTTGTTATTTGAACATATCAATGTAACCCTATTCTCTAATAATAATAGGAATAATAAAATAATAATAATAAACATATATTTATATATAAATATTAATAAAAGTATTGGCCATGGAATGGAAAGAAAACTAAAGTTTACCAGGACTATGTCAGTTCTTGAAGTTCAAATTAAACTCTCATTGCCAACATTTCAGTTATTATTTAAAACCTTTTTCTTAGGCCTACAGAAGAGAGGAAATATAAGAAATAATTCAGTCATTCAAAAAACAAACCTACACAAAAAGCGCAATTAGTTACAAAGAAGATATTACACAAGATATTTTGATAATAGGTTAGTGAGAGAACTTACAGAAGTATACAATTTTGAAAAAAAAAACTAAGAATTATTTTACAAATGGAAATAGTGTATTGATTTCAACAACAACTTTTTAGTTAGCCATTAGAAATGAGGCCAAGATCATGAACCAAATCAACTAAACTCCAGCAGTTCAGGTTCTACTCTAACAATAGAATAGTTGTTTAGGTATATAGTTCTTAGTTCTATTTTTGAAAAACAATTCTTATTTTGTAGACTCTATGGACTATTATTAACATTTGTACGAGAAAGTATTACCATTTGTAATGAAATGTTGTTAGTTAATATTTTACTTAAAGACATAACTGAATCAATGTAAGTGTTTCTAACTAAGTTGATTACTTCTAGGTAAAAATTTAATTTGAACAAAGTTTTTTTTTAACTTTCTGAAAAAGTTTCTGAAGAAATGTCTGGAATGAAGAAGTCAATCTGTTTACTGTTGGTCTTGGTGCTTCTAACGATACAGTTCTCCAACACTGCGTCTCAACCCAGGTTACATTTACTACAGCTTTCTAAATATCATAATGATTTGCATAACATTTCTATAATTTTCTAGTTATTTTTTGAATTTGATGTAGTTAGATCATCTCACAAGTCGATAGATCTTATTGTTAATTTTTGTTTACTTTTTAACTAATACAGGTGCACATTTGGTTATGCCTGTGCAAGTGCAATCCACAGGATATATATGGGGCACTGATAAAGAAAATTTTCTTCATGCCGCCACTACATTTCTACTAAAGCACCAATATTGAAAAAATTATTATTGTAACTTTGTGAGTTTTAAATTGTGTGAATAAAACATATGCCCATTTTGAATCTTTAGGACGAGAACAAACACGCGAGTTAGGTCACATCTTAAATCCTACTTCAACTATACCTTTCAATCTTAATACTTTAATGTGTATATCTTGAATTTTTATAAGTGGTTATAAATAATAGTGTGATTACAGATTTATTTTAGAATGAATTCATGCACAAAAAATTATCCATGCGAATTCATTAATTTCTTCTTCTATTTTGTTCTATCTGAAATTAAAACAGTCAACAAAAAATTAATAAGACGGGACAGACTTTCTGAATTCTCGTTTTTACCCGATTCATTGGAAAGAAGTGCTACTAAATATTTTACTTCTAAATAGTTGTAATTTATTACTCACTGTTGTATATTGTAGATTTATATACATGAAAGGTGAATAAATGTGTACATGTTGTGCTTCGGAGAGCAGGTTAAGACTTCAGTTGAGCCTCTGACAAACGTCTGGTGCTTTTAAAAAATCTCTACTCTAAATATACTTGAGTTAGGCAAAATTTAGGACTCCCAATGTAGAATGTTCATTGTGTGGTATCATAAATGGGTAATATTTGGCCCTTGTGTGCACACGTTTCTTTTATCAAACAGGAGCATTTCCTAAATATCTTAAACATTCCTGTTTCCTAATAACAAACAGGAGCATTTTGCATACTAGAAATTTCCCACAAAATTAGCAGAAAGCAAATTATAAGTTTTACAGTCATAAGTTTTACAATTTAAATCATAGTGTATAATACACTATGCCAAAGCAGAGTACAACTTCACATGCAAAGTTAGAGGCAGTAATTATTTAGCTAAGACTGGGTTGCCTTACAAAATATTGTAACACAATAACAACACTATTTCTGTGTAATTCATAACAATATTCATTACAAAATATCTGTGTCTTTCTGTGTGTTTCCTTCGTTTTGAATTTATTTTACTTAAAAAAGTCCATGTTTTTGTCAAACATTTTTCAGTAAGTCTACAGAGGTCACAGCAGCAGCTGGAGAAGTTCCAAACGTCGGCCCCAGGTCAGTCATATCATTCAACTACAAGAAGTGCCCTGAGGGTCAAGAACGAGACGCTAACACCAACAAATGCGTCACTGTCATTGATTAGAACTGGAGTATTCCTGATTTGAAAAACTGCTAATAAATACACAGTTGATGAAATACCCTACTTATATTATTTATTCCTAAGACTCAATAAGTATTACAGTGCTATTATTGTTGTATTTTTCCAAAGTACAGAACTGACCACAAAAATGAATAATACATAATTTTTATATATATTTTCTTATATTTCAAACAATATTTCAAAAATTTACTCTTAAATCTCTAACTAATTGTACAATTAATAACACAATCTGTCAATTATAAAGTCTATGTAAATTACAGTCACATATTTTATATATATATATAAATAAAGAGATTTCACACCAAACACGTGAATAACAATCAATGATCAAACCACAATAAGAAATGATTTCTTATTGTGGTTTGATCATTGATTTATATATATATATATATATCCGTGTTTATGTGAAATCATTGTATATAATTTTTATATATATACATATATATGTGAAATCATTGTATATAATTTATATATATATATAAATTATATACAATGATTTCACATAAACACGTAAAACAACAATCAATGATTAAACCAAAATATGAAATGGGAAAACACGACTAAGATCTTGTTTTTAGATCAATAAGAAAAAGGTACGTGCAATCAAGTCAATTGATTTCAATACAATATATAAATTGGTATAAATAGGCAGCAGATCCTCTTTCAAACAGATATCATTAAAATTAATCCCATATATATATATATATATATATATATATATATATATATATATATATATCAGTTCAAAAATGAAGAAAAGCAACACACAGAGAAAGAGACACACTTACAAACTCAAATTTTCGGATGATCCGTCTTCAGGAGAAAAGAGAATGGGCGACCAAGCACGTAGGAACACAACGGCAGGAAACCGTCCCGACAACCGACTGTGCTGCCACGCGCGCCCGGATCAGGAAGTAATGAAGTAGAGACGAACAGAAGAAAATTAAAATTAATATATATATATATTCCACTTAAAATTCGAAAAAACGATCCAAACTGGACGCAAATCAGTTCACAAACGAAGAAAAGCAACACACAGAGAAAGAGACACACTTACAAACTCAAATTTTCGGATGATCCGTCTTCAGGAGAAAAGAGAATGGGCGACCAAGCACGTAGGAACACAACGGCAGGAAACCGTCCCGACAACCGACTGTGCTGCCACGCGCGCCCGGATCAGGAAGTAATGAAGTAGAGACGAACAGAAAAAATTAAAATATATATATATTCCACTTAAAATTCGAAAAAACGATCCAAACTGGACGCAAATCAGTTCACAAACGAAGAAAAGCAACACACAGAGAAAGAGACACACTTACAAACTCAAATTTTCGGATGATCCGTCTTCAGGAGAAAAGAGAGAATGGGCGACCAAGCACGCCGGAAACACAACGGCAGGAAACCCATTCTTTATATATATATATATATATATATATATATAAATTTTACTATACAAAACACGATGTTTTGTGTAATTTAAATTTTTAGTGCCCGTGTGGACTGCTTATTCATATTGAGGTAAACATCATATCATATACTTGAGTTCATTATTTTTAAGGTATAGTATTGAGATATGAATTGATTGATAAAATTTTTGACATAAAATTTCTGACAGACATACATGTTTTGAAGGCCATAAAATAATTTCAGAATAAAATAAATAAGTTTTTGCAAAATAGTAGGTTTGTGTTTTCTTTCGAGTGATTGACACTGCATGCTTTATATACTGCATGTTACTGAAGGTTTATGCTAGACAGGTAAAATTATCAGGAAATCAATTTTGATTTTAATACAAATAATAGAAGTTATTGAGATACACTGTGTTCATTTAATGATTCTATAACTTGATGATGTAAACACAATCGAAATACGACTTACTAGATATTTATAAATGACATAGCTGCTGTTACTACTAATAAAACAGGATGTAATTTCGTGTTGCTAACTTTAGAGTGTTTTAGAATTTACCATTGTGTCTCGCTTGAGAAGTGGAAAGGCCCCTAACTAGAACATTGTTAACAGTTAGAGACCTACTCAGGCATTAGACCAGTGAATTTCCAACTGTGCCAATAGGAACAGCTATTAAACGTAGGGAAATTAACAGATACATTAGCGGAATAGTTAACTAAAATTAGGCTCAATAATGAATATAGCGAATTTGAGAAGATTGATAAAATTATCACTTTACTTGTTTTTCTTACTTATACAACGAAATCGTCAATCTCTACATGATAAACATTAGAAACATTAATTTTTATTTAGATGTATATGTTGTAGGCAAATGATGGAAATAAAGATTTGATCAAATCCTTAAGCTAGATGATGAATAAATTAAAGAGAGGAAAACAACGAACCTGTGAAGTGATTTTTGTAAAGAATTATTATTTCTCATTATAAATAAATAAATAGAAATAAAATTGGTAATTAATCTATCACTACTAAATGACGAGTACAACTTTCTGTAACCGTTTACTTTAATAAGAGCTTTTGAAATAGCGCAGAACTAGTAAAAATATATTTGCAAATATGTTGTACTCATCTACTTTAATGAGAAAACGATCTTAAGTTTTAGCAGCTGTAATGCAAAAGTTAACAAACCTATTGCCAACTACCAATTACAATCCACAAAATTACAATTTCAGAGCTTAGAAATCCAGTTGATGGGGTATCTACTGCAGTGCTGCCACTGAAAATTCAACAGCATCCCAAGCTAGTCGATGAAATTCCTAAGATTCAAATAAATATCCCAAGATATAATATAGCAAACGGAAAATAAAACATTTCTTCAAAGTTTAACGTTTTTAATGTTCACTTTTATTCATTGTCATCTGCAGAGAGGTTGACACTGTTCTTTCTTTGCCTATCTTTGTCTAGCTTCTTTTCTTATTTTCTATGAACAGCGCCATTTTTTATTTAAAGTGATTTGTTTAAGGCGTCACAATATTTTCACTATAACTTAAGTATATTATTAACTTAACTTAAGTACAGAATAAGTTAATTATCCCACTAACTCATGTATAACTTAATCAAATCACTGAAGAAATAGCTTGAAATAACATCGATTTGGGGACAGGTTAGCTCAGTGGTTAACATAATCGCTTTTGGGCTGGTAAGTCCGGGTTTCGATCCCCACCTGGCCCTCGATTTATTCACGCGGGGGGTGAAAAAATCTGAGTACGTCGTCCCTCGGAGAGGACATTATGCCCTCGGTCTCGAGTCAGTACGATGTTAAAAATCCCTTCTCGAAATGCACTTGAGTTAGGCAAAACTTAAGACTCCCAATGTAGATTCTGTAGAATCACCGATCAAACAAAAAAACCGGTAAATGGCTGATGTAGTCACCTGCTAGGGGATTGGTTTAAACAATAAAAAGAAATAGCGTCGACTTTTATAATAAAAAATGAAACAGTGCGTTTTTCACATTTCATTATTACCCAAAGTCAATAGGATAAATTAATACACCAAGAAATATATCTGACAATAAGTGTTGTTCAAGGTGCAGCATGTTTGATCAACTTGATTAGTTTAAAACTTATCGACGAATTTTTCGTTTTTATAGGTATTTTTCCATGAACCATAAAATAATAGGAATGACCTTTTATTTAAATTGCTAATTCTGCGTTAATTATTATTATAAAGTTTCATTGTGCAGTAGTAAGTGGTTTAGCGTTTAAAACAATTTTTTTGAAAACATAAAATGTACCATAACGCCCCTTTTTGTTAACATAGTTTTAGAAAAAATCACTCCAACTTATCCCACTGAAGATGTTTTATTTCTTTGTATAATTTCATATTCATCCGTCAAACAGAATGTTTAGTGTTTTTCTCAAAAACTCACAGCATCAATCTTAATTAATGATTTTATTTTCTATAAAAAAAATTATACAGTTGTTTTAAAATTCTGAAGATTTTTTCACGTTTTTCAACTGTCTCTTCGATGATAATGCCATAACTATTATTCTAGAGTTATTAGTTTAATAAAGAAAAAAATATTTTCATAGACACATTTTGACCGAAAACATAAATTTTCTTTCATGAAATATAGCCTCTAAACAATTGGGTACATATATGCATGCTCAATAAACTTTGCGATACACACCCGCTTACACATATACACACAGAAACACACACACACACACACACACACACACACACACACACACGCACACGCACACACACACATACACACACACGCACACACACACACGCACACGCACACACACACACATACACACACACGCACACACACACATACACACACACGCACACACACGCGCACACACACACACACACACACACACACACACACACACACACACACAGTCATCATCAATGAAACGTAAAAAAAGGACGTTCGGCACCTGAAAACATATTGATCCGTCAAGATTTCGAGTATTTTGAATTTTCTCATAATCACTATTCTTTACTAATAGTAAAATAAAAAAAAATATAAATGCGAATTATATTTAATAAACAAATTTTTCAGAAAAAGTAGACATTATTTACTAAAACTCATATACTGATTCCAAAAATTTTATATCTCCAAACCGTGTATTTCTGTTGAAACTTTGACATCAGACGCAGTACCTCTATTTGCCATACAGAAAAGAACGAGTGTATATATAATACAATGTTTGTGTTTTAAATAGACTGTGTAATTTATGAGAACAATTACAGTATATTTTATTAAATAAAGTATCAACAATAAAATATGTATGTAGAAATTATTCTGTTTTACAGTTATTTCTATACTTAATAGAAATACCACGACAAAAGCTCTGTAATACTAATTGAGTTATAGGAAGAAATAATATTAGTAAGGTAATTCATCAACTGTGTATTTACTAGCAGTTTTTCAAATCAGGGATACTCCAGTTTTAATCAATGACGGTGACGCATTTGTTGGTGTTAGCGTCTCGTTCTTGACCCTCAGGGCACTTCTTGTAGTTGAATGATATGACTGACCTGGGGCCGACGTCTGGAACTGCTGCTCCAACTTCACCTAACAGCTTTGTAATATCGCTGAAAAAATACTTCACAATTACATTGTAATATTACTAGGCATTGACTTTATAAACGAAAAGATGTTTAATTTATTATTAATAATGAAAATTTAATCATTTAAAATTTAATATCCGTTTGCTGTCTCTCTCTCTGTTTATAACTGCTCTTTTCCAATAGAGTGATAATCAATTCGGCTATAACTGCTCGTATTTCAGTGTTTTCCTTACAGCTTGCTATATTCAAGGTATTTTATCATTTTCCCATTATATACATATCTACTATATTATTCAATATGATCTTCATATTGGTTTAATAATTGAAAGTTAATTACTAATAAATTCCAAAAATTTAATATGATAGAAGTGATTAACTTATTTTGGCTTCATTTAGGCCCAATATTAGCCAACTAAGCACTTACCTCTAACTTTTTATGCAAAATTGTACCGTGTTTTAGCATATTGTGTTATACATTGTGATTGTTTGAATTGTAACACATGCATCTATTAAAGTTTGAATGCAACAATTGAAAGAAGCTTGCAAAATAAGTTACTTACTGCTAATTTTGTGCAATGTGTAAACCAATATGTTTCCATTTAAGAGCTGTATTAGGTTACCTGGTGATCGCAGCATTGCAGTTGTGACACAATGTGCAACTGTATTGGTTAAAAAGGCAACAAATATTTATAATTACACCTATCAAATTGTGCGACTGTATAATTTCCTGGTAATGTCTTCTGGTGAGATGATGTAATTACATACAATAAATAATGTAATGATAGAAATATTAGTTTAGGCAAATATATGATTTAGAAAGCTGTAGTAAATGTAACCTCGGTTGAGACGCAGTGCTGGAGAACTGTATCGTCAGAAGCACCAGGACCAACAGTAAACAGATCGACTTCTTCATTCCAGACATTTCTTCAAACTTTTTCAGAAAATCGAAAAACTTTATTCAAACTAAGTTTTAACCTAGAAGTAATGAGCTTAGTTAGAAACACTTTCTACGATTCAGTCATGATTTTACGTAAAAAATATTGAACAATGCAGCTACATTATAAAAATTAATAAATCCGCTATAAATGTCAAAAATTGTCAACAGATTCTACACAATAAGAAATTTATTAAGAAATAGGACCAAGGTCAGTAAACCTGAACAACTAGTCACTGTCAGAGAAGTGATGAATATCAGTTTTTTGTTCAATGAACTTATCTTAATTTCTCAATTTCTCTCTGGAGCTTAACAGTTGATTATTGTTTAACATATATATTCGAAAATGTTATATATATTTACCGAGATTTCACATAAACTTGCCAAATAACAATCAATGATCAAAAAATGATATGAAATGAAAAAAAAAGACTATGATCTTTTAACCACCATAAGCTGTCTTCGTCAGTGTCAAAAACTCAACTGAGTTGCATTAACTGAGTTGGGTTAACTCAGATGGGTTTTTGACACTGACGAAGACCAGTTGTTGTGGTTAAAAGATCCTAGTCTTTTTTCCCATATCATATTGTGGTTTTGATCATTGATATATATACCAGATTTCACAACATGTGAAAAACCAAGCAATGATAAAATCATGATTTGAAATGAGAAAACAGGACTAAGATATTTCAACCGTAACAAGTAGTCTTCGTCAGTTGGGATTTTGACTCTGACGAAGTCTGTTTGTTACGTTTGAGAGACCTTAGTCTTTTTTTCCATTTCATATTGTTGTTTGATCATTGATTATGTATATATATAATCAATATGAAATATATTCAGGCAAGTGACTGATTTTCAATTCAAATTATTGTTAAAAATGATTTAAATTCACTAATTTAACACATTCGAGTACTTACTTTTTCTTTGGTGTTCTTGGTGGAACTAAAGTTATAGAATCATCAGAGGTTATTTTATACTAAACACAAGAAAGTGACTGGTAAATCAAAACTAATAAATCTGATAGATTAATTAATGGTCTATGATAACCTAGGTAAAGGTAATGATTGTTTATTCAAGTCTAACTTAATGAATGACAGTGATTTATAGCGTGGAATTAGAGCAATTAAGGATAAATAAGTGTCACTTTTGTATCAATATCGGAAATCAGTGAAAATTGAAAATGAATTGTTTGAAATGTACAATGAAAAGAAGCTTGGTGATGCGTTTTACCAAGTTGGAGAATTGAAGAAATAAAAATTATAAAAAATATATAATGTACTTAGAAATAAAGTTTGGACACATTATTTTATATAAATGAAATCTGGAGTCTCCACTCAACTTTACTGTAAACAAAGATATTGTAGATCTCATTAGCAATTAAATTAGGTTTTGTTTTATTTGTTATAAACATGCGTTTTATTCACAGGCACTTATTTGCAGGTGGCCATAATTATTTTTAGCTCTAAAAGACTTGAGATCACTGATATACCTGACATGTTATTTAACCATTAATCTTAGGGCCTAAATCTCGTTGTAGCTGAACTCTGGCAACCATACCTTTTATATTGTTTCTCCTATTTTTGTAACTCAATTTGAATCCAGACTTTATGTTCTTTAATAAACTTCATTAATCCATTTGGTAATAAAGAACAAAGCAGTAGATTTACCATACTTCAGTATTACCCAGACACTATCCGGTCGTTCTTAGAACAACATCTGACAATATGTATCGTTTCAGGGTGCAATATGTTGTTTGATTAGTCCAGTGTTCAGCAAACTTTTTACCAATCAACTCCTTCTCGCTCGTTAAGAAAAGTTATGCATGCAAGATATACAACCCAAAAAGATATGTGTTTGCATATTTTAAAGTGCCACAGATATTTAATAAAGTAGAAAACAGTTTTCATTGTAAAATAGAAAAGAATATCAAAATGGAATATAATATAGGATAACATGCGTGCTAACAAAGAAGTTTGGCAGCATTTTTTGTAATGCAAAAGAAAAACAATTGTTGTTGAAAATTGACATAAAGTAAATTACATTAAAAGAAGGTGCACGTAATGAATACATTATAACTACAATGGAAATGATGACATATTTTTATTAAACCAGTGACGAATACTGCCACTAGTAAGTGGTTTACATTTTAAGGTAGAGAAGTTAGTTATCTGAGTTTTATTCTTATTGAGTGTTTTGTTATTGTTTATCAAAATTAAAAAGAAATAAGACTCAAGGACCAAAGACTTGATTTAGTAAAATTGACGATTTAAAAATTTGCTAGATAATATGCAAAAACAGAAGAAAAAAATTGATATCAATATAAAGATATTAACTAAAAAATAAATAAATCATGAAAAAAAAAGATGAATTCATGAATAACCAGGAAAAGAGGAATGCAAATATATAATTATATTTCGGATCGAATACCTTATAATATACAGAGACCTGGAGAATCAGGTGACCAAACTAATGAAAGCAAAGATCTACAGTGAATTCATTCTGATTTATATAGATTTATTTCATTTAGAGATTTGGAAAACCAACTGGAAAAACTGTCGACCAGTACTTACCTCTGGGAGAGCACATAATATCCTACTAAAACAATAAAAATTGACTAAATGAAACCAACATATATTTTGAAAGAAGATTTACTTAAATAAATTATTAAAATAAAAAAAAATCTGTAGCAGCCTACACTCAACTTTACTATAAGTAAACATAATATCATACTGCTAGGGTATATAATATATAATGTTCTATTTAAGTATCTTATATATGTCTAAACGGGAGATTTTATTAGTCCTTCATTCCTGGAGGTAGCATAGATGGTAATTGAACTACCCACCCATATACACACAGACATCAACGAAAAAAACATCATAAAATGACTTCTAGGACCTCAAATCATGTAATTCTGTCATAATCTCCAGATCGAATTTTTTTACCATCACTATACTTTACTTATAGTAAAGTAAAAATTGATACCAGACTTAATGAAGTCAAAAGAGGTTAAAAACTACGCAATAGTTGTATATGATAAACTGATTATAAAAGATTATGCTGAACCTATGTAAAAAAAAAGAAAATACTTCTCAAAAAGAGTCATTGAAACGATTTTTGGCAAAGTCTTTTGTGCTTAAAGTGCAAAAAATAGCTAAAAAGGAAGTAGATAATGATTGAGAACAGCATGTAATTTTGAAAAAAAAAAACTGGACTCAAAAGAAACATCTTCTACTCTGAGAAAATGATTTATAACAACGGAAATAACAACAGATAAGTGAAGTTCGCTCAAATATAGGAAATATTAAAAGTATACTAGATCATTTCCTTCTGGTGCAGGAAAACATCCCCCTGGAAAAAATCCCCGGCGAAAAAATGTCCCCCGAAAAATCCTTCCACCCCCCACCCACCAAAAGAAAATGAATTTATTTTTTTGACTAGAAGTAATATATTAAACCAATAACAAATTATCAAAAAATATAAAAACGTTCTGGAAAATCAAAATAATTTTTACAAGTCATTATATTTATTTAAACAAAAAACTGGAAAATAGCGCAATATAAAATGCAGAAGTAAATAAAATTCATCACTTAAATAAAACAATAACCAATACATCTGTCGATATGACAATGACAAAATCATTTCACAAAAATAAAATATATCCAAATAAAAACAATGGAAACAATAGTATCAAAATATAACTGAGAAAGGACAGAATCCCAGATCAAGTAATCATATTCTTTTTTCTTTGCTTTATATTGCCGAAGGGTTAATTATATATATATATATATATATATATATATATATATATATATATATATATATATATATATATATATGAATAATAATCAAAATAATACTTGATGTAATAGATGGATTAATTTACCACAATGAAAATAATTTGTAAACAATGTTTTAAGGCCTTTCGTCAACACATCGTCAGAGAGCAAGTGAACTAAAAAATGATAAATACTTGTTAACCTGGTTGATTGAAGTTTCTAGATTATAGTTGAAGATTAACATATCAGGGTTACCAACGATTCTAGAAACTTCAATCAACCAGGTTAACAAGTATTGATTATTTTTTAGTTTACTTGCTCTCTGACGATGTGTTGACGAAAGGCCTTAAAACATTGTTTCCAAATCATTGTCATTGTGATAAATTAATCCATATATATATATATATATATGTATATTGGTATAAATAGGCAGCAGATCCTCTTTTAAACAGGTATCATTAAAATTAACCGCAGTCTCGGCATTCACGATCTTAAGACTGAGAGATTCGATCCTACGAACTAACCTTCTGCTAACAGGGTTCAACTGGAAAAGGAGTTGGCCCAGTGACATGTTAAATTAAAATCGATGACTCATGCTTAGTCATTGCTATTAATATATTAAAAGGATTAGTACAGGTTAATATAAAGAGAAGGTCAAAGGTGAATAATGAACAAGAAACAAGCGGTTAGAATAAAAGAGTTGAAAGGTCAACGGTATAAAATATATATACATATATATACTTCAAAGTACATAAAGAAACATAGAGAAATTAAAAACACAAACTTACAGTCTCTAATTTTTGGTTGAACCGTCTCTGCAGCCGTCTCTGTACCAGTGCGCTTGGTATCCCTCTCTTGTCTCTCCTCAAGACGGTTCAACCGAAAAGTAGAGACTGTAAGTTTGTGTTTTTAATTTTTCTATGTTTCTTTATGTACATTGAAGTGTATTTGTCCATTTCGGATCGTAGTTTCATCGAAAAAGTGTATATATATATATATATATATATATATATATATAAAGTTTTCACATAAACACGTGAAATAACAATCAATGATCAAACCACAATAAGAAATGGGAAAACAAGACTAAGATCTTTCAACCGTAACAAGTGGTCTTCGTCAGTTGGGGTTTTGACTCTGACGAAGACCGCTTGTTACGGTTGAAAGATCTTAGTCTTGTTTTCCCATTTCTTATTGTGGTTTGATCATTGATATATATATATTGAGAAAAACGTAGTGTTAGTTTATTTTTTATTTTTTTTGAGGTTTTTTTTCCTCCAGGGGGTTTTTCCTACAATCTATTAACGTCACCCAGGAAGACTGGTCACCAGGGTGTACATATGAGTAACACTTATTATAGCAGCTCCCATTTATCACTTACGTGAATATCATTACCATTCCTATTACCCCTCATCATTCCCATAAATATGTATTACCACGATTTCCCCATACTATATGATCTAATTGTTTACCCTAGTCCCTACGAGTATTTCGTAATCACTTCGTTGGCACACCATCATTGTCTATCTTTTTTTCGTTACTTTTCACCCTCCATGTCACTATTCAAAAATATATGATACTAGTGTTGAGCTAACAGTTTTATATCAAAATAAAATGAAAAAAAAAACTTCTGGAATAAAAAATATTGTGTTATCCCCAAACACAACTCTTAACACTGAACAGTAAAAGATAAACACAACTGAACGCAATAACAGACGAAAGTTAACCAAGGAGGCTTGGTATCGTGGCTTTTTCTTAAAACCTAATGCCAAATAGATTTTTAAATCTGGCAATCTGTAAAATCTGGCCAAATTTTACAGATTGGTGTTTTGGTATTTTTAAAAGCTATAAATATCTTAAAAAGTTTGATGAATTCTTTAAAGCATCAGTAGGACCCCCGTGAATATAAAGACCCCTGGAGATTTGTCACAGACCCCGGGGGTCCATATTGACTACTTTACCGACCTCCTGGATTAGTCAAACACATACTTTGACAACCATCCATCAGGAATGCATTACCAAACATATGTTTGGCAGAGGTTAATTTATTACATTTAATAATTTAATTCTTTGAACATATCATATTAACTCATTGAAACACACACTTTTTTTAAATAAATTCTAACTGACAATTTACTTTCACTTGAATATTCTAAGCCAATAAAAAGAAATTAAATGAGTATAAAGAAATCCGACACATACAACCAGTTCATTGTTCCAAGAAGAATATTCAATAAGAAAATTGAATGTACATAGATCCAATAAATTTTTATAGTTTTTAAGACTTTATTTTAAACATATTTTATTTTACCCTTTTAAGTTTTTTTTTTTAGTTTTTGTTTTTTAAGTTTTAATTGCCCTTTGCCGTTATCAGTATGTATTGGGATTTTATTTGGAAATTACTAATCTTATGTTTTTTTTTTTAAACATTTAATTGTTCAATAGTTAACTGATCATTGCGGAAAGCTCTGTTTGCCTTTGTGATTCAGCTTGTCAGATGTGGAACCACTTGTTGTTTGAGTGTGAACTCTTGGAAGGAATAAGAGTCGACCTTGTCAGAGAGGTGCTGACCTCTGGTGATACATGTCTTGAGGAACACAGTGAAATTGTGAAAAAACTATGAACCCTTCCAGAAATTAGTGAATAATATAGATTTAAACATGTACTACTTATAAAATTCTTTCTTTATTATTAAGCTGGACTATTATTTGAAGTATAAAACAAATAAATATTATAAGTAATTTAGTTTGTGTCTATTTTATGGTTATAAAAAAAATGATTATTACTCTTTATTTAAGTGTGTTCTAATCTTACTTGACCTTGTAGTTAAAATACATATAACTATAACATACTTATTAATTAATCAGATATATTGTATATATTTAGGGTAGTGATAAATTTGTAATCTATAAGGGAACACATTGTAAATATACGGTCCCGATGCAGGGTTACTATGTTGGGGAAGAAAATAGTTAACTGATTAAAATAAATGTATGTACAGTCATTTTAAATTAAATAATACATCATTTGTTCATTAACATGCTCACTTTATGTTTATTTAAAGAAAAATATAGGGTAAACCAATCTAGATTTTGTTAAAATCTAACAACATTTAAAGATTTGAAGTCCAAAAGTATTATAATTTAGATATTTTTATAAGCACATTTTTAATATACATTTATTGGTTTTATTTCAGGAATTCTCCATTTTTTTATCACACTTTATAAGAAAAGGGTTGTTTTGATTGCACATATTCAGTCAATTCATTTCCAATTTCAGTGATTTCCGATATTGAAACAAAAGTATTACTTGTTTATCCTTAATTGATCCAATTCCACGCTATAAATCACTGTCATTCATTAAGCTAGACTTGAATAAACAATCATTACCTTTACGTCTGTTATCATAGACCATTAATTAATCTATCTGATTCATTACCTTGATTTACCGGTCACTTTCTTGTGTTTAGTATAAAATATACTCTGGTGATGCCATAGCTTAGTTCCCTCAAGAACACCAAAGCAAAGGTAAGTACTCACCTGTGTAAAATTAATGAATTTATATTATTTTGGACATTTTAAAAATTATTTATATTAATATACTTCCTAACTCCCATAAATAGTTATTATTAATATTACTACTTCCTATAGGATATTACTGTTTCATTGATGCTCTATCGGATTTTTTATCCCCTTCATTAAGGTTATTATTTTTATTATTATAAAAATTGGGGGTGACTATAGCAGGGCGTCTTAAAAACTATTGTACTTCATTGCCCCTTCTGTACTAATGTACCCCAGCAGTTAACTTCAACGCCTCCAAGAAGTTCAGCACTCATGTGGAGTCCAGCAGTGAAAGTTTCTTTTTCTATGGTTTTGTTGAGTGTCCCGAAGCACCTACCTATGTGCAGCAAGTATCCTGACAGTCAGCCAGTAGGTGGAACGGTTTTCTATCCTCATCTTTGCAGAATCTGCACAAACCATCATTGATAATGCCCATTCAGGCTCCCTACGTTTTGGAAGAAAGTGACTTCCTTTCTTCTTCTTCAAGACAGTCGCCTTCGGGTCGTTAGGTGTACTTGTGGTAGGTTAGCGCTTTCAAACCCTCTGCGCTTCCGGAGGATGGTCTCCAGGCTTCTTTCTCTTTAGTACCATACAAAGAAAAATCCCTGAAGTACTATCGGTGGTATTATGTCCGCTTCGGCCGAGCACCGCATACCAGAGTAATGGTGTTTACTCAAGGAGGTCGCCTGGTACCCTTGAGGTTACGTTCGTAATACCGTAACCCCTATATCATCCATTCTTCAGCACGGATTGCATATCGCCTTGTATTGGGGATGGGATACGAGGAGAGGATTTGAGAAGTTGGAAGGACGTGAAAGCGTGCCAATGGTCACCGTCTCCTCCTCTTTCGTTTGCCCTGCATATAGCAGGTTAACAGGGTAACCTCGCGAAGGCCGAATGTTGGAGTTGAGTGCTAGAGGCATAACTCTCTATTACTACCCCATCCCCTTTGTTGGCACAGCATCTACTCTATCAATCAACAACAATTGTAATTGAAAGTCAATGACTTTGACTCAATATACTTGTAAATAATGTTTGTAAGTTCTATAATTATATCACGTAAATAAATTAACATTTTCATAGAAACGTTTCACGGTTGTACCTGTACTATCCACCCACTGTCTCCTTCTGCTTTTAGAAAGACCTTATACTGGCAAAGTAAGCGTTAATCGTAGTGGTTTTCTTAATCAACTCGACAATGCAACCCTGTTTCTTAATAGTCATATTAAGAATTAAGAGAAATCCTCCGAAGAAGAAAACCTCGGAGGAAAAAACCCCCGGAGATAAATACCCCCTAAAAACGTTTCTATCCCCAACATCAAAAAGAAAATTAATATATTTTTTTGGCTAGAAGTAGTGCACTAAACCAATACCAAATTACCAAAAAATGTAAAAAGTTATAAAAAATCAAAATAATTTTTACAGGCCATTATATTCATTTAAGCAAAAACTGGAAAAGAACACAACAAAAACGTTCTGAAGTAAATCAAATTTATCACTAAAATAAAATAAATTAAAACAAAACGAATACATTGTAGACTATTTTGAAGCTTTGTAGTCTGTCTAGTGAAAATGTATAGTATACTACTCGTATATAAATGAAATGTATATCTCTATGAAAATATATATAGTAAAAATTGCAAATAGTCATACTTGAATACAGGTATTTAGAAAAAGTATATTAAGTTTCACCCTGTTCAGTTGTAAAGAGCCTTTTGGAAAAATTGTATTCGGAGTTTTTTAGTTTGAAGATAAATTCAAAATATTTATTTAGTTATTTAATAACTTATAATTCTAATAAGTTATTTTCAGAAAGTTTTGGTGAGTTCAGGTCATCATTCTCAGGAATTGACAATTTGCTATAATTTAGGTTTATAGATCTAATTTATCAATTCCTGATTATAGTGATATGAAATTTGCGAAATATGTTGAGAATAACTCATAAATGACAGCTATGGTCAATATAATTTTGACCTAAAAATGGAACTCCCTGAATACTCAGTGTGGTTTACAAGTTTTGAAAAATTGAGGAAACTGAGAAGACTTGAAGATAGATGAGGTTCTACTTGGTTGAGATTTTCTATGGATATTTTCATCTTTCACTGAGAAGACTTCAAGATAGATGAAGTTCTACTTAGTAGAGATTTTTTATGGATGTTTTCATCTTTCACTGAGAAGACTTGAAGATAGATGAGGTTCTGCTTGGTAGAGATTTTCTATGGATGTTTTCATCTTTCACTGAGAAGACTTGAAGATAGATGAGGTTCTACTTGGTAGAGATTTTCTATGGATGTTTTCATCTTTCACTGAGAAGACTTGAAGATAGATGAAGTTCTGCTTGGTAGAGATTTTCTATGGATGTTTTCATCTTTCACTGAGAAGACTTGAAGATAGATGAGGTTCTGCTTGGTAGAGATTTTCTATGGATGTTTTCATCTTTCACTGAGAAGACTTGAAGATAGATGAGGTTCTACTTGGTAGAGATTTTCTATGGATGTTTTCATCTTTCACTGAGAAGACTTGAAGATAGATGAGGTTCTGCTTGGTAGAGATTTTCTATGGATGTTTTCATCTTTCACTGAGAAGACTTGAAGATAGATGAGGTTCTACTTGGTAGAGATTTTCTATTGATGTTTTCATATTTCACATGGTTTGTCAACTGATCTGAGACAGTTATATATCGTACAGTGAGTTGAGGTTTAAGTATATAAAGCTTAGTAATATTCCAAAAAAAAAATGTTTTACTCAGTAGAATCTGTAGACATGTATTAACATTTATAGAGGTAGCTATTAATTATTGTAATCAAAATTGTCATAAGTCAAAAAAAAAATGAATAAAACAATGTTTCTAACTAAGCTAATTAATTCTAGGTGAAAGGTTAATTTGGAAATAAAAAAGTATAATTAGAATTTCTGAAAAAGTTTGAAGAAATGTCTGGAATGAAGAAGTCAATCTGTTTACTGTTGGTCTTGGTGCTTCTGACGATACAGTTCTCCAACACTGCGTCTCAACCCAGGTTACATTTACTACAGCTTTCTAAAAATCATAATGATTTGCATTACCTGTCTATGATTTTCTAGTTATTGTTTAAATTTAGGAAATTATATCAACTTGCAAGTCAGATAACATGGTTAATATTTGTTTATTTTTTAAATTTTTAGATTAATGGAAAGTAATTGGTTGGCTAAGATTGGATTTACATAAAACTAATAAAAGATAAATTAATCAAGTCAATCATTTTAAATATTTAAAGATTTAATTTTAATTAACTTTCAATAATTAAGCCAATTAAAAGTTAGTAATTACTATATTAGTTTGGTAAAAATAATATTGATTTGTTATAAATATATAATTTAGAATCATCAACATTGCAAGATGTAAGGAAATCTTTGAACTACGAACAACTATAGCCGAATTGATAATACCATTCTATTGAAAAAAGAGCAATAATAAACAGGAAAGAATTGGGTACCAGATTTGAAAATATTTACGATTTCATTATAAATAATTAATTAAATATCTTTTTGTTTATAAAAATTGCAATATTACAATGTAATTGTAAAGTATTTTTTCAGTGATATTACAAAGCTGTTAGGTGAAGTTGGAGCAGCAGTTCCAGACGTTGGCCCCAGGTCAGTCATATCATTCAACTACAAGAAGTGCCCTGAGGGTCAAGAACGAGACGCTAACACCAACAAATGCGTCACCGTCATTGATTAGAACTGGAGTATTCCTGTTTTGAAAAACTGCTAGTAAATACACAGTTGATGAATTACCTTACTTATATAATTTCTTCCTATAACTCAATGATTACTACAGAACTGTTACCACTTTGTTTCTATAAAGTACAGATATTACTTCAACATAATATAATAAGTACGTTATATTCAAAAAACAATCATTTTTTTAGCAGACTGGTGGGTTTCCTAAAGTGTGTGGTATATATTTCCCGTTAGCACTGGTGTTGGGATGATTCCTAATTATTTTCCATTTCTGATACCAAGTAGGATAGCAGGAAATGTTGATTAACGATTCCGATACCAGGTAGGATACCAAGAAAATGTTGATTAACGATTCCGATACCAGGTATGATACCAAAAAAATGTTGATTTACGATTCGGATAACAAGTAGGGTGACATGAAAATGTTGATTAACGATTCGGATAACAAGTAGGGTGCCAAGAAAATGTTGATTAACGATTCCGATACCAAGTTGGATGCCATGAAAATGTTGATAACGATTCCGATACCAAGTAGTATACCAAGAAAATATTGATTAACGATTCCGATACCAAGTAGTATACCAAGAAAATATTGATTAACGATTCCGATACCAAGTAGGGTGCCAAGAAAATGTTGATAACGATTCGGATACCAAGTAGGATGCCATGAAAATGTTGATTAACGATTCCGATACCAAGTAGGATACCAAGAAAATGTTGATTAACGATTCCGATACCAAGTAGGATACCAAGAAAATGTTGATTAACGATTCTGATCTTTAGATTCCTGCTTAGCTTCTACCTGCATATGCTCAGTAACTAAATTATCTTAATTACTTTTTTTTTGTTTTGTTTACTTTTGATTTTGATGGAATTACATGTTTTGAGCAGTTTCCAACTACCAACTATCAGTGTTACTAAAGTGACGCTAAAGAGCACATTAAACATTCTTCTGCTAATGCTATTATTTTTAAAATGTATACAGACAACAAAAATCAAATCAATTGTGAGCGTTAGTCAGTAGTTGTAATTTAATAAACTGTAATAATATATGTATATATATATATATATATATATATATATGTGTGTGTGTGTGTGTGTGTGTGTGTGTGTGTGTATGTGTGTGTGTGTGTGATGTAATTTTTTTGAGGGTTGAGGTCTAATGATTTTTAAACTAGTCCTTTTGTCTATGTCGACACATCGGCAAAAGGACTAGTTTAAAAATCATTAGACCTCAACCCTCAAAAAAATTAAATCATATAAGTATTGGGTCAAGAAAACAAATCATTATATATATATATATATATATATATATATTTCAATGTAGAAAAAGAAACATAAAGAAATCAAAAGTACACACCTACAGTCTCTAATTTTCGGTTTGAACTGTCCTCAGGAGAGATAAGAGACTGTAGGTGTGTACTTTTAATTCCTTTATGTTTATTTTTCTACATTGAACTATATTTGTCCGTTTTGGATGTATTTCCAACGAAAAAGTGTATATATATATAACAAATTTAATAATATATCAACTGTTGGATACATTAGACACCTATATATATATATATATATATAAAATAAATTCAAAGCGAAGGAAACCCACAGAAAGATACAGACATAACTCACATCGATATTTTGACCATCGTTGTCATCAGGAGGTGTGAAGAGCGAAGAGTCCGGCAGGAAGGCAGTGCGGTGACTATATATATATATATATATATATATATATATATATATACCATGATAAACGAAAAACGGTCCGGCAGGACAAATAACAATTAAAATAAGCAGTGACACATAAACAGAAACACAACAAAGACTCACTTTTCAATATTTCGACCGTAATGGGACGACCCATCAGGGACGACCTCTCCTGAGGACGACCGCCATTACGGTCGAAATATTGAAAAGTGAGTCTTTGTTGTGTTTCTGTTTATGTGTCACTGTATATATATATATATATATATATATATATATATATATATATATATATATATATGTATATATGAAGTATAAAACCACAATTTTTGACAGTATTAGTCTGACTTCAAACAAATAGAAGTACTGTTATTACAGTTCAAGAAATTTGAAAATTTAAGGGAATCGTGATGAAGAATCGGAAATCTAGGGTATTTATTTAACGATGTGATTCCGGTTCTCCTAAAAATACACGATTCTTTCGATTAACGATTAATGATTTTGATTAATCGTCCCAACACTAGTTAGGAATTTACAGCTGTATCCGAATCGGAATTCGTCTTCAACGTCAATGATTTTATAGCACTTACTCCCATAACAAAAGTGTTTTTTCTCTATAATGGCACCTAATATATATTATCTATATATTTTTAGATGCCTTGTGCAGGATCAAGTAGTGATGCTAATTTATAATTGTTTAATGACTCTGTAAGTTCCATTTATCTTTTTTGTACGTCTACGGATTTTTGCTTGCACAAAAACACTTTGATAGTTTCTCGAATTTGATATACTAATTTATATCAGATATCGATTTTTACTATCTCTCAACCTAGTGTTCTTCTTTGGTAAGTACGTGATAAAAATTTAATTTATAGAAAATAATAATAAAAATACTAAACAATCTTCCGCACATACGGTTTATACACTAATGTGTGAGTAAGGTCACGCATTATGACAGTTGTGCAGTATACTGTGAGTACCACTTACTCGTATTACTATGCAGTGGCCCCTATTACTATTTTTACCTACGTTAGACTTAGAATTATTAATCACCTATGTGCTATTAGTTACCAAATATATGTGTTGCGCTATTTTTTAGATTACACCCCAAAATTTTAACCGAGCAGTAAAACAGCTTAGAGTGAAATTAATCTGATATTCTTCAAAGCACCAAAATATAAACACAGCTAAAATTGTGCATTACAAGATAAAAATATTTTTCATGATTTTTTATCGTTTCCCTTTACAATTAGGTAAAGAAAATTAGTGAAAAGTGAATCATAAAGGTTTACAACTTCTGATACATTTATACCATTTTTTTTTTCTTTAAACAGATAATGAATTTTATAAAATCACTATCTTTCAAGGAAACCTTCACAGGGTTGTTGCTTTACCTTCTTTTGCTTATTGATCATCTAGCTTAAGGATTTGATCAAATCTTTATTTCCATCATTTGTCTACAACACATACATCTAAATAAAAATTAATGTTTCTAATGTTTATCATGTAGAGATTGACGGTTACGTTGTATAAGTAAGAAAAACAAGTAAAATGGTAATTTTATCAATCTTCTCAAAGTTGCTATATTCATTATTGAGCCTAATTTTAGTCAACTATTCCGCTAATGTATCTGTTAATTTCCCTACGTTTAATAGCTGTTCCTATTGGCACAGTTGGAAATTCACTGGTCTAATGCCTGAGTAGGTCTCTAACTCTTAACAAGGTTCTAGTTAGGGGCCTTTCCACTTCTCAAGCGAGACACAATGGTAAATTCTAAAACACTCTAAAGTTAGCAACAACGAAATTACATCCTGTTTTATTAGTAGTAACAGCAGCTATGTCATTTATAAATATCTTACAAATGCTCAGTTGTATTTTGATTGTTTCCTATAAAAACATTGGGCAATTTATACACATCTCAAATTCTGCGTGTAATATATTCACTGAAGTTAAATGTAAGTTATGACCCACATAAAGTAACAATAAAAAACTCAAAACAGAATATTTTCAGAATGACTATAGAAAGACTCGTTTGGAATCATTCTTCTGACATCGGCACCTCAAATCATTCATTAGACGTCGTCTACAGAAGGGTATTGCGAATAGATTCAATTACAGAAGGGATGTTTTAAAACAAAAATAACTTGATTTGTTAAAATTATGGTAAATTTAGTCCGGAATGTTCTGATGATTAGCGTGTTTAACAATAATATTAGAATAATAGACTACCCGTTACCCTTTGTGTCACTCAGACATTATAGCAATAGTTATTGAAAGAAATTCACTGAATGAGATTAGCAGGGATTATTTTAATTATTGTTTCTTGTTATTAAGGCTCGGAAACAGATTTCTATATGGCTCAAGCTTTTGATATAGTATTCTTAACATCATTCAAGAAATATACACCGCAAGTTTATTGATCAAAATATAAAGCATTTTAAAGCAAAAAAAAATCATTTATTTTATTATATAAATAAATAAAAGATCAATTCAAGTAATATACGCAATTAAATATATCTAAAACAAACAAAACTTGTAAATTGAAATATTCAGTTTATTCTCCCAACATAAACTAACAGTCATGAAAGGATTGTGCCTTTATAATGTTACCTTAGAACGTTAATATTTTATCTGGCAGTTGTGTTCAAGTTTGTTTCTAAAATAATCCATGTTTAACCTCTAATGTAGTAGTTTATTATATATTATTGACTGCCCTGACCCTCTAATGAGAAATATTATTAAATAATATTGTAGAAAGTAGAGGCGAGTACGCAGGTCACTGGTCTACCCTGAGCCCGTAATACGATTTGTTTTTATGTAATTCAACTAAAACAAAGCCAATCAGAAGAAAAATAATAATGATTATAATTTCAAGTTTCTATCTCCACGGAAAATAGGTGAAAAACGAACTCACAAACTTTATATATATAAATTCCAGGATCAAATCTATTAATTTGATTTCTTTGTAATAAATAGTTCGTTATATTCCTCGGATAGGATGAAAAGTCTTTGGTTTTGAAACCGTTTAATGTCAGTTACTTCTTTACTATGAACTCTTTGCCTAGCAAATTGAGTATGCAGCATTATACATGTCTGTGTAGAATTAACCCAGTGTTCTGGCCATAACTTAAATCAAGCTTCCAAAGCTTCTCGCCGCGATAGCTTGATGTCTTTGGAATAAACCAGCAGCCATTTTCCAAAACTTGGTATTCGTTAGGATATTTTTTTCAGATTGGCCACTTTTAACAAACTTCTCCTTTAATATTCTATGCTCTCAAAAGGAATAGGAACTCGGGAGAAGAATGTGTTCCAGGCTTTCGTCTACTAACAGGCAGGCTCCACACAAGTCGCTCTCAGATAACTTGAAACGGTATAGAAATTTGTTAGTGACGATGTAGTCTATAGGAGCTTTTGTAGTTTTGACTATGTAGCACATTATTTATGACCGGATGACAGCGTGAGAAGTGACTACTGACTTGGTTCACAACTAAGTTCCTATCAAGGGTTACCACTTGGAGGACTCAAAACAACCTTTGTCTCCTGATCACCTGCTTATAATTTTTTTGTTCTTCTGTAAGCTCGATATGCATAAATTGTGTCATTATTCCTGTTTTACTGACCTGTATTATGAATTTGATTACAGCTATATATTACAAAAAAATTTCCATCAACCTCTTGTTGCAGGTCCTCCCAAAAAATATTTGGTCCCAAAACATATATTTCTTATGAAAACTTAAGAACACCATTTTGAACTGAATGCAATAATTCCATATATCTATGTTACGTACAGAAGGTAAAGGAGTTTATCAAATATAAAGTGCGCTGTATTTGAAGTAAACTGTATTATTTGTAAGAACAATGTTTGTTATTTATATAATGTTTGAAATTCAAACTTAGAGATATTGGGAAATTTTTCTATTTTGCAGTCATTTTTGTACTTTATAGAAATATCACATAACAGCTCTGTAATACTTATTGAGTTGTAGGAACAAATAATACAGTAAGTAATTCATCAACTGTGTATTTACTAACAGTTTGTCAAAAGAGAAATACTTCAGTTCTAATCAATGACAGTGACACATTGCTTGGTGCTAGCGTCTCGTTCTTGACCTTCTGGACACTTCTTGTAGTCGAATGATATGACTGACCTCGGGTCAACGTCTGGCACTGCTCCAGCTCCGCCTTTGACCTCTGTGGAGTCACTGAAAAATATTTCACAATAACATTGTAATGTTGTAAGGCATTAACCAAATGTTAATGCATTAATGTTGTAGTGTTGCACATTATTCATCGCTGGAGGGTTGGTTTCATGAAAAGTTTTGTTGACTTGTATAAAATATACATCTTTATAATGTTTGTTTTTTTTTGTAGATAAGTGCATCGTCTACTAGAACACGAGCACTCTTTATAATGTCTTCTGTAGGTTGGTTATGCAGAAATCTTGTCATTAGCCTTGTTTTATGAATTTCTCCTGACTTATGAATTCATCACAGCTATATTTTACAAAGTATTTCCATCAGCCACATGTTATAGGTCCTCATTTTGGTCATAAATAAAGAATAACAAATTAGCTAATTTTTCCTGCTTTAGAGTATAAAAAGTGTGTTATATATTTAAAAAAAATGTAAATTAGAAATAACGGTAATAATGACATAGTTGTGTTATGATGTTTTAAAATCAATCTCGGTAGGATAAATTGTTGTTATGATAAATTATATTCTATGCAGACGATAGCATAAAGTTGCAAACGGTTTTGATATTGACATTTCTATGAACGGCCAGAGATGCTGTGATGCCACCAGTTTGAGATGAGGAAAGCCATCTCAATCTAACAAGTTGTTGGATTTTGGGGGTGAGAGGTCGAGGTGAGATGGTATTGGAAGGTAGATGCGCCTGAGGGGGGGTTGAAACCACCCTCCTTCGCCCAAACCCCTAACACCAATATTACCTCCCTAGATACGCCATTACGACTCTTTCTTCGCTTCGAGGAACATCTCTTCACGACTGACCTGGTTCTACGCGTTTTTTTTTTCTGCTTCAATCAAACTCCAATAAATTTCGCATCTAACAGGGAGATTTTAGTTTTTATTGAACTAAAGGTCATCAGGAAAACGTTATTGACTTCCCTTGTTTCCTAGTTTAATATTAAAAAAGAAAAAAAAAGAAATAGTGAATTCAATCAGATACTATATTTGATTGTTACATTGCAATATTAACAAAGTCATATTTGAATTGCATACCTTCATTTCATGGCAATTGAAAACATCTTTCGAATTAAAATATTGTTTTGCCTCATCACTATACTATGCTTACAGGAATAGTAAACCAGTCAGGCTTAATTTCTGTTAACTTTACAGTTTTATGAAACACATCATCCTACAAATCAGTTCAATCACAAAAATATCTTTTAATTCTCTTATTATCATTTAAATAACTGTTTAGTTTGAATTGATCATGTTAAAAACAGTTTGAGTGGGCTGTAAGTAAACATAATATACTCGTACAACTATTTGACAATCAATTTAGTTTGGTTTTAATTTAGTATGACAGTTGTTTATACGTAATATTGTAAAACTAATGGATAATAAATTCAATAAATGTATATTCCCTCATTAGTTTTCAGGAAGGCATATACATTTGTCTGCTATAAAATCTTAATATCATTGGATTAGAGCAATCTGAATTCTCAATACCAATGTATCTGTTACATCGCTTTTACAGTTTCTTCATTAAGTAAAAGTGACTTGAGATATTTATATGCGTTTCACAGTTTTATGTTAGTATTTTTATCTACATTCTTAATACCAAATATCTGTTACATAGCTTTTACAGTTTCTTCTATCAGAAAAAGAGACTTTAAGTATTTATATAAGTTTGAAAGCTTTATGTTATTATTTTGATCTAAATCCTTAATACCAATGTATCTGTTACATAGCTTTTACAGTTTCTTCTATCAGAAAAAGAGACTTTAAGTATTTATGTAAGTTTGAAAGCTTTATGTTATTATTTTGATCTAAATCCTTAATACCAATGTATCTGTTACATAGCTTTTACAGTTTCTTCATTCAGCAAAAGTGACTTCAAGTATTTCTGTACCTGTTTGAGAGTTCTATTTTAGTATTTTTTCTGAATTCCTAATGCGATTTTGTTATTAATAATTAACTCACAAGTATTCCAGGGAAGAACACTTTTCTTATAATTAGAATGATTCCATTTTAGCATATCATTTGTGATCACTTTTGATATAAACTATTTATCCATGTTTGGGTCTATTACAGTTTTGAACATTTCACCTACCGTATAAGCCATTTAATCTTCTAAGCAGTCCCAGTAAACTGCAGATAGACTCTTTATCTATAAAGATATTTAAAAGGTAATGCTCCAGTCAGTTTAATATTAATCCCAAATATTTACATACTTTAGAGTTATCAATTTAGGAAGGAAAAAATGTGGTCTAAAATTACAGTTGGGAAAAGAAATTAACTTTTCTATGATGCATCATTTCCGAAAATCAATATAAGATATTTACTCTCTGTGGACAATTTTTGTATTACGTAAGAATTTATCAATCAAATGATGTAGTCGGTAGCGTTTTTTTACAAAAGTAGGGTATGCAACCTTCCACCTGCAGCTCACTTTCTCAGATAAATCAAAATAATGTCAAAGAGGACCTTGAGGGCCTCAGTACATTTAAGTCCATCAAAATCTTGAGCAGGCAAATAATAAATCGTCATATAACAAATAACTGAACTCCTCAATGGAAGAACTAATTGCTGATATTTATTTTATTTGCAGCTCTAATGCAGATAAAATTATAATGGGCCAACTCTATTAGCTAAACTTGAATATGGTGTTAACCTACCAGTGGATTCAGCAAGCAGTGTCGCTTTTTTACCTTACCAATTTTTTTCTTATTTTTAGTTACTTCAACTACAATTTTATGTATTTAGAAATAATTATGCTTCAGAGTTTGTCCTTTAACTGTTTGATTTTATAGTGGAAATCGTTAGCTTACTAAATTTAAAGTTAAAAATTGTTTGTAATGCGTTTGCATTACATCATATGTAATATTTCTTTCAATTCTTTTGTAGGAAGTCATTTCCTTTGAACGGCTCTCTTAAAATAAGTACATCTTCTAAAAATATGATTTGTGGACAAATAACAGACCACCATAAAGTTACTACAGAACTAGAGCAGATTGGCACAAGAGTTTGGAATATAAATGCTGCTGTACAATTCAATATTATATCTCATTATTTGTGTAATCCGTAATTGTGGTAAATGGATAAACCAAAGTCTCCACAAATAAAAAAAGAAGCCTTTTTATTCTACGCGTTTCGAATACTCCGTGTTCATCGTCAGGTAAACTTCTACAATATAAATTACAAGTTAAATGTTAACAAACCAACAGGAATTGTATATATTGAAATAAAAAAAATTGTATTGTAGAAGTTTACCTGACGATGAACACGAAGTGTTCGAAATGCATAAAATATAAAAGCTTCTTTTTTCTATGTGCAGAGACTTTGTTTCATCCATTTGCCGCAGTATCAATAGTGCATATTGTAAAATAAACGATCGAACCAAAATTATAAATGCGAAGAAAGGCAATGATATTTCAACCGTAACAAGCAGTCATCCTCAGTCCAATCCCAACTGATGTTATTATAGTTTGTTCGTTGATTGTTATTGTACAATGTAGTTGTCATCGTGACTTTAAAAGAAGTTATGTACATTTGAAATTCTAAAACTTATTAAGTCATGTTCAAGCGATAAAGAAATAGTCAACACTAAAAGAAATATAATTAGTTATAAATTTTGCGCATAAAGTTTATTGCTAGTTATTCTCATTTCATTTATTGCTTATTTTATTGCTAAATGAAATGGTTTTCCTTCAACGACTCTATTAATTGTTTTTTTTTATTATATCTAAAAGTTGTAATGCGTTTTACTGGTGCTCTTCCAAGGGATGTTGTCAGATCCTGGGGACTTTACTAAAGGGAGTGGAAGCCAGCTGACACTCTAAAATACTGCAGTTGAGCTGTTAGTTTTTATGACATCCGCTTGAGGTCTCTCCGGAGCTCTGCCACCCCTTCAAAATGCCCCTCCCTCCCTCCACCCGACCAACCAAACTACCTCCATTACTCTTCATAAATAATATTTATCTCCTAATGTTAAGTAGGAATTTTTCTTACTTTTTTTTTTTGAGGACGATTCATCCTTTATAAACGTTTCTCAGGAAAGTATTCTATGTGACTCTTGGGAAGCAATAAATTCAGATACAGATAAAATGTTTCCATGAGCTGTAGGAAACTGAAATCAAAATGATTTCTTTAGCTTAAGGAAAAAATTATATCCTTCTCAAAGTATTTCTCTATATTATTATAACGATTATTGTTTTTTTTTTTAAATAATCCTGTTAAAATATATTAAACAGAGAACAAACTAACAAAAACAAATCAATTACTTGAAAAATTTAAAAAGGAAATTAAAGCATTTTTTAATTTATAAAATGATTTCGTTTTAATCTATAATTAGTTTTTGCTCTGCTTCAGAGAAGAAACATATTTTTAAACTATAATAAGCCTTTGCTTTCCTTAGTTTGTGAAGTAACTCACAACTCAGGCTTTAGTTTTGAAATAGAAGTTTTAACTTGAATATACATATATATATATATATATATATATATATATATATATATATATATATATATCGGTTTTAAATAAAACCGAAACGTTGGCAACGAGAGTTTGATTTTTTACCCTAGTAAATTTACCAAACCCCGATTAGAGAACATACCTTTTCTATCAAACGGTCGATATATTATTGAATCTGTTATATATATATATATATATATATATATATATATATATATATATAAACAATCAAATGGCAAAACTCAAATGACTTAATATTTTCAATTATAACCAAACTTTTTTCAGAGAATATAGTTAATGGGTTAGTTCCACTGAGGTTAGTAATATTAGAATTATTAGTAATACATTCCGTCAAACCGATATTTTAACAAAACCACTAATAACATTTAAAAGACGATACAAGGAACTTGAAATAGATAATGAAATGAAACACACACAACACTGATTACACAATGTAGATGATATATATAGGTAGGTTATAGGAAAACAACATTCACAGTCAGTTAGGTGCTCTTGAAGATGGGATCCAGACGGACCCGAAACCGGTCGAGCTTTTCAGAGACTTTACGAGGTATGACGGAATATATTATTACTAATTCTAATTTTTTCAGAGAAGTAACATATAAAAGTTAACTCACTGGAGTACACAACATTATTTCAACTATAATTGAAATATATCATAGCAGATCAAGATACCATCAGATATTTACTAATATTTGAAAATTATGGACAAAGTCTCCAAATAAATAAATCTTTATTATTAAAGTAGCTCATTTCGACCAGTTAGTGTTCTTCTTCTGGTTCCTCAGCATATACTCAAAATTTTTCCTGTTTCTACTTTCTCACTATATGCTGGTAAATTGAAGAAGAACACTATACATTTAAAAAGCAATGCTTTACATTGATAAACTGATTATGAATGTATATTTCAATGACTAAACAAAAATTTGCACAAAGTTTATTACGTTCATAATATTTGAATTATGATTGCAATATGCAAATCATAATCTTATTAAAAACAATATTGGTATCAATAGGCAGCGAATCTTCCTGAATGCAAATATTATAAATTTATATAAAGTAATTCCATTAATTGAACTACTGAGCGCTAGTGGCGCTAGTCAGGTGTATTCCTTTTTTATATCAACTGTTATCAGTGCATAGTTTTAGCGTTGTTTTGAATACTTAAAATATTTAAAATTATAATGGTTTAACATTATAATATATTAGTTTTCTTAAAATATTATTTTATTTTTTATTTTATTTTCTTTATGATCTTGAAGTCAGCCACAGAGATAAAAAACTTGATTTGATTAATAAATGTGTTTTTAAATTTTTGAGTATTAAATATGTTTCTGGGCGAGTTACTTTTTCAGTTAACAGTGCAACATTGTAAAGTGTTTAGAAAAAAAAGAACACTTACTTAAAAGGATTGCTAATGCAGAAACAGCTTTTGTTTTCAATAATATTTGTATTTAAATATAATTGAGAATATGAAGTTTTGAATATTACGTATATAGAACAATATAACCTCCAGCCTAGCCTAGCAAGATCGGGAAATAAAAATAATATTATTTGTATAATGATATTATACAAATCATTTCAATTGATTGAAATAATTTTTAAGAAACAAATTATATCCTTTTCAAAGTATTTTTGAGAAACCATTTGATTTATTTATTCATGAAAAAGTTTTTGAAATGAAGAAATACTTTTGAAAATTATTTAAAAAAAATACTATTTGAATAAATGAAAATAAACTTCATTTATTTTAATCCTGTTTGCAAAATAACCAAGAATCATATAAGCATGTGATTTTGGCTCTAAAGACAGTTTCACGAGAATAGTAGACTAAAGATTAAAAAAAAGTGTATAGTTTTCTCCAGCTATGAAATGTAGCTGTGAAATTTTTATAAGTGGAAACTTATAATGTTCATATTTGTTAAAAATAATAAATTATAGAGATAGTATCTTGATTTATAAGGAAGAGTTAAACTTTTGTATTTATGCTGTAATTAAGATCTTGGTATAACATATATCATATAAACAAAATTTTCTTTGTTATTCCATCAAACTTCTGTTCTTTATTGTTAATATACAGATATACCTTGGTTATTTTTGTTTTAGACTAGGCTAGTAACGAGCTGATTCAATTTAAGTCACCTCTCCTGGTCTCAATGAACTTAGTTGGGTTATGTATTCTTTTATAGCTTTTATTCTTTTCAACGAATTACGGGGATGATATCAAAAAATTTTCTTTCGGACAAAAGAGACAGGTGTTGCTGTTTAAGATTTTTACTCAAAATTAAGAAAATCTAAAACTTTTAAACCATTGCTAAAGATGTTTATAAAGAAATATCATTTTGAAGATAGGTTTGAGTTGAATTGTTTACATTTAGTTAATAATTTCTTGTAAAATATTCCAGCTTGGCAAGTAGATGTGAAGTGAAGTCTTAGTTGCTTAAAGCAACCCTCACTGAATTGACAGCGCCATGTTCACTGCAGACTCCTAGCTTCAAAATCAACCAATTGAATTTCCCCAAAGTCTATTCAACTTGTTTGATTGTACTTCCTAATTGCCTCGTCTGTCCGCTCTTCTCGCCCCTCTGCTTTTTGTTTGCATTTCCTGTCCTCTCTCTCTCTCTCTCTCTCTCACTCTCTCTCTCTCTCTCACTCTCTCTCTCTCTCTCTCTCTCTCCCTTCCCTCTCCCTCACTCTCTCTCTCTCCCTCTCTACCACTTCAACTTCTGTACCTACTTTAAAATGTCTCCTTTTGTCAAATAACTTTGACTTCAGTGCTTGCCACTTCATTTCAAAGCCTTTTGTAAGTCATATATTTGAAAAATTTTATCCACTTCTTAATGAACATCGTGTAAAGCGAGTTTACGGAATATTGACAAACTGAAAGCACTTTTCTCTCTCTCTCTCTCCCCATCCCTCTCTCTCTCACCCTCCCTCCAGTCCCTCTTCCCTCCCTCCCTCCCTGCCACCTCTCTATCTCTTCTACTCTCTCTCCCCCACTCTCTCTCACCCTCTCTCTCTCCCTCCCTCTCTCTCTCTCCCTCCCTCCTCCCTCCTCTCTCCCTCCCTGTCATCTCTCTCTCACCCTCTCTCCATCTCACCCTCTCTCTCTCACCCTCTCTCTCTCACCCTCTCTCTCTCCCTCCCTCCCTCCAATCCCTCCTCCCTGCCTCCCCCCTCCCTCCCTGCCACCTCTCTCTTTCTCTCTCTTACTGTCCCTCCCTCTCTCGCCCCCCTCTCTCTCACTCCCTCTCCCCCCCTCTCTCTCTCTCTCTCTCTCTCTCTCTCTCTCTCTCTCTCTCACTCTCTCTCTCTCTCCCTCTCTACCACTTCAACTTCTGTACCTACTTTAAAACGTCTCCTTTTGTCAAATAACTTTGACTTCAGTGCTTGCCACTTCATTTCAAAGCCTTTTGTAAGTCATATTTTTGAAAAATTTTATCCACTTCTTAATGAACATCATGTAAAGCGAGTTTACGGAATATTGACAAACTGAAAGCACTTTTCTCTCTCTCTCTCTCTCTCCCCATCCCTCTCTCTCTCACCCTCCCTCCCTCCAATCCCTCCCTCCAGTCCCACCTCCCTCCCTCCCTCCCTGCCACCTCTCTCTCTCTTCTACTCTCTCTCTCCCCCCTCTCCCTCACCCTTTCTCTCTCCCTCCCTCTCTCTCCCTCTCACCCTCTCTCTTTCTCCCCTCTCTGTCTCACCCTCTCTCTCTCCCTCCCTCCAATCCCTCCTCCCTGCCTCCCCCCTCCCTCCCTGCCACCTCTCTCTTTCTCTCTCCTACTCTCCCTCCCTCTCTCGCCCCCCTCTCTCTCACTCCCTCTCCCTCACTCTCTCTCTCTCTCTCCCTCTCTACCACTTCAACTTCTGTACCTACTTTAAAATGTCTCCTTTTGTCAAATAACTTTGACTTCAGTGCTTGCCACTTCATTTCAAAGCCTTTTGTAAGTCATATTTTTGAAAAATTTTATCCTCTTCTTAATGAACATCATGTAAAGCGAGGTTACGGAATATTGACAAACTGAAAGCACTTTTCTCTCTCTCTCTCTCTCATTCTCTCCCCATCCCTCTCTCTCTCACCCTCCCTCCCTCCATTCCATCCCTCCAGTCCCTCCTCCCTCCCTCCCTCCCTGCCACCTCTCTCTCTCTTCTACTCTCTCTCTCCCCCCTCTCTCTCACCCTTTCTCTCTCCCTCCCTCTCTCTCTGCCATCTCTCTCTCTCCCTCTCACCCTCTCTCTCTCTCTCTCTCCCCTCTCTGTCTCACCCTCTCTCTCTCCCTCCCTCCAATCCCTCCTCCCTGCCTCCCCCCTCCCACCTCTCTCTTTCTCTCTCCTACTCTCCCTCCCTCTCTCTCCCCCCTCTCTCTCACTCCCTCTCCCTCACTCACTCTCTCTCTCTCTCTCTCTCTCTCTCCCTCTCTACCACTTCAACTTCTGTACCTACTTTAAAACGTCTCCTTTTGTCAAATAACTTTGACTTCAGTGCTTGCCACTTCATTTCAAAGCCTTTTGTAAGTCATATTTTTGAAAAATTTTATCCACTTCTTAATGAACATCATGTAAAGCGAGTATACAGAATATTGACAAACTTAAAGCACTATTAGATTTTTTTTTCTTACACATATATGATAAAATTCATCTCTAAAAATAGTTGAAAAGAAAAATTAAAAGTTTTAATGACCATCAAAAACTTGTTTTTGAGGACAATCAAATGAAGGTATATGCAAAATATTGACATATTGACAGATGAAGTTAAAATATTTTTTGTTTTTTTTTTAACATATACGATAATGTTTATCTCTAAAAATAGTTGGAAAGAAATATTGAAAGTTTTAATGAATGAAAGTAAACTTCCTTGAGGTTTTTGATGAGCATCAACAAATCGATGTTAATGCGATGTAATGGTAGGTATTTATTATAAGTACCAAAGAGAATAGTTCATAAATGAGGCTTTGAAAAGCCAAAAAAAAAATGTTACATAAAAAGTAAAACATTTGATAGCTCCCTGAATACGATTTCAAAACTTCTTCGACAATTTAGTTCATATTTGGTGATTACGCTTACCTGGTACTGATGGGTGATGTAAGTCTTGATGCGCGACGTAGTATCGTGTGGGCTCGCCTCCGTGTGGTCACCTCGGGCACTTTGGAGTGATTCTAAGTGGCTAAAGAGCAGCACGTTAAACTAGTCGGCCTGATTTGATTTTGGTGGTAAGGGCTGAGAGGTCTAGCAACACATGTAAAGTCAAAACAGGCATAGAAAGCATTAACAGGAAATCAATTTACTAAACTAAGTATAATCTTACAATAATAAAAGATATTGGGAGATTTCAAAAATTACGTCTCTACACAAAAAAAAATAATATGAAAACTAACAACGCTTTTCTAACAGTGTTCTTGTTGAGGTTTACATCTATAAAAATATACATATCCGTTAGCTTTAAGAACATAAGAGTGAATTATTCGAAAGTGATTTTAATATATGTATATTGAATATTATGAATATGTTCAAAACACGTTGTTAGTTTTCATATTAAACTTTTTTGAGGTAAATGAAATGGAGGTATATGACGGAATATTGACGAACTTAAATCATTTTCAGCTTTTTTTTTAATCATATATGATAAAGTTTATCTTTAATTATATTTTGAAAGAACGATTAAAAGTTTTAACGAACATCAACAACTTCTTTCAGTAAATATCACACTCAGGGGCTAGGTTAGCTCTGTGGTTAACGTACTTGCCTCTATGCTGGTAGTCCAGGGTTCGATTCCACCTGGCCCTCGATTTATTTACGCGGGAGGTGACATAAATCTGAGTACATCATTTTTCGGAGAGGACGTTAAGCCTTAGTATGTCTCGAGCCTATACGATACCATGTAGTCGTTAAAGATTCCTACTCGAAATGCACTTGAGTAAAGTAAAAATAGGACTCACAATGTAGACTTTGTAGAATAACTGATCAAACAAAAAGTCGGTAAACGACTGACGTTATAACCCGCTGGGAGATTGGTTTAAACAATACAAAAAAAAATACCACACAATAACAGATTGCACAAGTAATGAATAACAAAAGAATTTTGTATTATAGACGTCAAATAACATAGGTCAAAATTGAGTTGAACAACATATAAAAACTTGCCCCAAAAATCGAATGGTGGAAAGCAGTAGTCAGTTTAAATCCTGAAATACTTGAAATAGACTGTACACTAGACATTTTGTCTATTTTGTAATTTTTATTTACTATAAAAATATTGTATTATAATCAAACATTATTTTAAAATGAATATGTTTATGCGTTTCATGTCCCATAAATTCAGTTTCATACATTTCGTTGATGATGTTTCTGTGTATGCTTGTTTGGGCATGGGTTTGATTACTTCTCGGCTGGTATATACAGTTTTATATTTATCAAACGATTGCAAGAAAAGAAGACGTGAAACAATACACAACTCGCATCTTTATTTTGATCTCATCGTCATCAGGAGAAGAAGAGCTGGCAAACAGCATCTCATCTTCAACAACAGCTGTGTTGCTGTTTGCCAGTCGAGCAAAACTCATCATCTTCTTTTTCTCTTGATGGCGACGGGGTGAAATAGTTGAAGTGAGTTGTATATTGTTTGTATGTATTCTTTTCTTGTAATCATTTGATATGTTGTCATAACGTACCGTTTCATATTTTGAATCAGTTATATGTTTATTCACAAAATCTCAGTTAGTTTTCTGTTGTTGGAGGTTTCTATGTCCATGTACAATTATTGATCAAACCACAATATGAAATGAGGAAAAAAAGACTAAGCTATTTCAACTACAAAAAGCGGTCTTCATCAGAGTCAAAAACTCTGAGGGAAGAGTGGTATTTTAAAAGGGTATAAAGTGCAGGAAAGGACAATAGTCTAGCCAGGGATGTTAGACTTAACAATGGAGTGCAGTAAGAAAAAGTAAAAAACTATCCGCTAGCAGTCAACCCTCTTAGAAGAAGCTATTGCCCTTGTCAAGACAAAAGCAAGTTTGAAAAGTCTGTTACTAATGTTAATAATATTTGATCTATTAAATTTAATCAGAGGTCATTCGATAACATTTCTTAAGAACATCGATTTTTCATAGGCAATATATTTAGCTCCCATCAATGAATATGATGATTTTCACTATTTATATGCGAGAATAAGGTCCTGTTTTTTTTGTCTACTTACGTTGTTTGTATTGGTGTACATGTGTCTTAGGGAATTTACCAGATTGACTAATATAAATATTATAGAAATTTTTGCATGGGTTTTTATAAATACCACCGGACTTCAGTTCCCTGGTAGAGTTTTTATTAACATACTGCTTACGTTATTACGATTAGAAAACACTATATTAAAATCAAATTTACTCGCAAAACTAGGGAGAGAGTCCAATGACTCATGATACGGTAAAACTATAGAATTTGACAATGAACAGGGCTCTGTTAAAATATTAGAGAAGGTATTTTTTACCACCCTTCCAAACTAAATCGATATAAGAGGATGGTATTTTAATGATAGAACGATTGACCTAATGTTGTTAATCTCATCATTAAGGAATTCAAAAGAGCACACTCTTTGAACCTCTTACTACGATTCTTCTGCATCTTGTGTTTCAGTTGTGTTTTTGACTCTGACGAAGACCACTTGTTGTGGTTGGAAGATCTTAGGCTTTTATTTCCCATTTCATATTGTGGTTTGATCATTCATTGCTATTTCACATGTTTATTGAAAAATCTTGTTATTTATGTACAACTATGTGTGCATAATAAATGAAACAATTATATGAATATATGATGGTTTATTTCACTGACTACATGTTACTTTCAAATTTGATGACTGCTATGTTTGTCTGGCTTGAAGGCAGATAGTTATTAGTTGGGACTCAAAGTTAGACATTGTCCTTTTAATTCGAGCCCTCGAGGATGTGGAGTGTAATCCGTGAGAATGGGATTCAGACATTTGCAATCAGGCAAAGTTTTAATTGGGAAGGAAAGGACAATACGGGCCTCGTGTATCAAACTCTATCGATAAGATAGCGTTCCTTCACGTCACTCAATGGAGCCTCATCACATGAATTATGCTCCATCCAACAGCCAAACTTACTTCGGAAAATTAATATCAAAGCACTAAACCTTCAAAAATAATGGTTTATTTCTTATTTAAACATTTCCTTGTTGAACAAACTTATACTTAATACATCAGTAGGTTACTTAACAACAGTAGTAGATTAATATTTTAAAATTAATATTAAATAAATAAATTTGAAATTAAAGATTTCGTTTGCTTTCGGACAATTTTTTTGAAGATTGAAGTCGTACCTTGTCTCTTCTTTCACTAACGGTAGTTTATGGTCAACATGTTTCGACCGAACTCATGTCATCATCACAACATTAAACGGTAGTATGAATCAAAGCTTATTATAAAGTTCCGAAACTATTTCTCCCTTTTCAGTGAACTTATTATATTGTTATTATTGGAAAAATATAACACATCCTCAGAGTAAATTAGAATATTGCGATTTTCAACAAACAAAAAGAAAAGTGTTTTTTTGAAAAACTTTAGCTTACCATAAATTTTCCAATATAATAATTTTATAAATGACCAAATATATAAACCATAATTCCAAAAAAAAAAAGAAAACATTCTTTGAAAAATAATACATGAAATTATTTATATTATTAATATGGCAAACCGTCATACCTCGTACGATGATGTTGGAGTCGTTGGAGCGCTTTCGGACGTTGTCCATCTTCAATCGCAACTAACTAACTAACCTACTGAGTTGTTATAAAGGGGGTTGGTTTTTTGTTAAGTCCACTGCTATCCTGATATTCTTATGAATCCTAATATGCATGTATTTAAATGAAATTATACTACGTATTTTAAATTAAAAATTAAAATTACCTTAAAATGACATTTTTTCTTACATGCTTCTGTCATTTTTCAGATAAAATGGGAATAGGAATATTTTCAAGTTTTAAATGAAAACCATTGCCTTAAATATTTAAAGTAGAAGGAGGTGAGATAAACTACGTAAAAGATAGTTATTGGAACAAAACCGGTGTTCTCCTATAAGAGTAAATATAGTAATACGAAATCTACACTTTAGCTTTTCAAAGATGTTATTGCTGCTGTAGTTACACTAATGATATTATAGGCATCAGTGGTGTGATATACAAAACTAAGCTTATATATTGATAAGTGGATCACTCAATGTCTGCACTTGCTCCAGGAATGAAAGACTAATAAAGTTCTCCCATTTAGACATCTATATTATGCCTAAATGTGACATTATATATTGTATACCCAAGGAGTTTGATATTTTGTTTACTTAAAGTTAGGTGTAGGCCACACCAAATTTTTTGTAAATAGAAAAGCAGGCATTTCTCAATTTTTTAATCCAAACTACATTAATTATCTGCAGAACACGGATAATTTAAGTGAAGTAACAGCAAGATATTATGCTTAGAGTAGCCAAGTTTTTTCCAGATATGGAAAATTTGGATATCGAATTTTTTTACATTTTTATTGAATATCAATAATATACTCTAAACGAAAAAAACTTTAACTTAATAAACAAATTTATGTGAACAAATAATATGAGTTTGTTGGGAGATTGCAGATATTCAGATAGTTAAACGATGAAAAGCCTACTAAACGATTTTTTTTTATAATTTTCTGTTATGTGGATGGTTGTGTGGAGATTTGCAAATCATATGTTACTGTTTACAAAATTGTGGTAAATAGATTATTTTAAAATGACAGTTAGACACATAAGTTCATTTATTCTTAATATCACAGAACAATCTCTGATATATTTCATTATTGCTGGGTAATGCAGACAAAACTCAACCAAGTCTAAAAAGACACAACGCAGTTTGATAGGTTCTTATAGAAATAAATGTTACAGAATTTCAAAATAATCATGTAAAACAGAAATACAACAAACATTAGTAACGGTTTATTTAAGCTCGACTACGTATTGACGAGGCAATGAACTCATCTAAGAGAGTTGACAGCTAGCTGATAATTTTTTTTACTTATTTTTCCCTCGACCTTTTTGTATAACATAACATCCCTCACCCAGGTATTGTCCTTTCCTGTAATTTAATCCCTTTAAAATCCCTCTTCTGTACCCTTCTCAAACCCACACCACAGGTTTTCACATCTTTGCTTTCAGTTGAGATTTGACTCTGATGAAGACTGCTTGTTACAGTTGAAAGATTGTACCTCTTTTTCTGATTTCTTACTGTGGTTTGCGACTTTAATAAAAAAATATATATGTCAGGATATTATATAAACACTCAACGGTGCAATTTTTAACATATAGAAATATTTTCAAGTTTTAAATGGAAACCATTGTCTTAAATCTTTAAAGTAGAAGGAGGTGAGATAAACTACGTAAATGATGGTTATTGGATCAAAACTGGTGGTCTCCTGTAAGAGTAAATATCGTAATATGAAATCTACACTTTAGAATTGCTTTAGAAAACAATTAATACACATTTTCAAACACTTCATACCAGTAAGCATTTGTTAGGGGGTTAGGTTAGCTAAATGGTTAACGTACTCGCCTCTGGGCTGTTAATCCGGGGTTCAATCCCCACCTGGCCCTCCATTTATTACACAGAAAGTGAATAAATCTGAGTTCGTCGACCCTTGAAGAGGACGTTAAGCTGTCGGTCCCGAGCCTGTACGATGTCTGGTACTCGTTAAAGATTCCTGCCCAAAATGCACTTGAGCAAGCCAAAATTTAGGACCTTCAATCTAGAATTTGTAGAATCACCGATCAAACAAAAAGCTGGCAAACGACTGACGTCATCACCCGCTAAGGGATCAGTTTAAACAATATAAAAAAAAAGTATTTCACAAATGTTTAGAATGCATATGTCATAGTAACTATGATCTCATTACAGTAAATTAAAAAAAAGAAGTCAAACTTAATTTTCACTATAATTTGAACTTATTTTACAGTCTGTTTATTAAAAATTTAAAAACGAATTCAGTTACTAAATTAAAATATACCTGTGATAATTACATTTCTTTTCATCTTAATTTATTACTCGAAATTAATTCCAAAAATATAAAACTTTCTTTGGAATTTCTGATGTTGAATTACAGTTTTCTTCTTTTTTTTTTTTGTAAAATGCCCAATCTGTAAGTTTAATTTTTTCGTTAAAAGTAATTAATTTGATCGTTAGGAGGTTGAACATTTGTTTCAAAAGGTTAATTAAACAGGACAATGAATTCATTTTCAAAAGAAACCCCTTGATTTATCCCTACCCTGTACTATATTCCCTGCTCCCTCTTATTTCTCCGTACTTCACTCCTTTCCAACTTCTCTTTCAAATGCTAATTCCTTATTTGATTCTAATGCTTTTCATTTAATTCTGTCCCTTTTTCCTAAATGAATTTTATTTCAGGCTATTTGCTTAATTGAAAATTAGAACAAGTTTCGTGTATGAATATTATTATAAATGATTCTAAATTAATTTAAACGATTTAATAAAAGAATGGAAGTTCAAGGAAGTTACTTATATACAATTTTTTTTTGGTAGAGTAGGGTCTACATTTCACATACCCTCTTTTTTGATGGTGAGAGATATATACAGAGTAGTTACGGCTGAGATATAAACAGAAAAAGACTGTTTCATTGTTGATGTTCTTTTTTCTCATTTCTTATTGTGGTTTTGACGTTCATTCTTGTTTCACGTGTTTATTATGAAATCATTACATATGCAGGTAAAATGTGTCAGGAAAAATGATCTGACACATTTGTAGGTTAAAGAAAAGGCAAATAAAGTCAATAAACAATAAAGTGGTTTATTTTCGAAAAGTACATATAATGCTATTTTGTGTCATTAGATTTAAAAAAAACCAATAACATTATATAGAAACAAAACAAAATGGCATTATATGTACTATTCAAAAATAAAAACACTTTATTCTTTATTGACTTTATTTCCGTTTATTTAACCTACAAATGTGTCAGATCACTTATATATATATATATATATATATATAAAGATTTCACATAAACACGTGAAACAACAATCAATGATCAAACCACAATAAGAAATGGGAAAACAAGACTAAGATCCTTCAACCGCAACAAGCGGTCTTCGTCAGAGTGCTGACCCCATTAGGGTTTTTGACTCTGACGAAGACAGCTTGTTGCGGTTGAAGGATCTTTGTCTTGTTTTCCCATTTTCTTATTGTGGTTCGATCATTGATTATATATACAAAACTAAAGTTTATCGGGACTCTGTCAGTTCTTCAGGTTCAAATTAAACTCTCATTGCCAACGTTTCGGTCTTTATTTAAAAGTTTTTCATAAGCAGAAGTATAAATATTGAAACAGGAAAACTAAGTATTACATTACAAATTATTTTCCTTTGTAAAATAATTTTATGAATATATATATATATATATATATATATATATATATATTCTACTACTCATTAAAGTTATATTGTTTGTCTAGGAATAATTTTGAGTACGAATAAAATGTGCATTAATAAAATTCTTTTTTAATAATTAAGTCTAGAAAGCAATGGCTGTTTGCCCAGTATCAAAACACGATCCTATTGAGAGAGTTACATCCATCATTTACTGAATAAGCCCTGTGGCTGACTTAGCATCTGCTGACTGGGCACCTTTCCCTTTAAATACTCCAATAATCAATAATCCAAATTCAAATATATCAATAGTGTTCAAATTTCTGAACGACTAATGGCTTGGTGTGTAATATCTATTCTTGATAAGAAAAACATTATAATTGTTTAATTGTGAAATGATTTGACATATTTCAATGGGCATAATTAGTTGCTTGTATATGCTGCTGAATATCAGTCTGTTTTAGCTTGTGGTTCAAAATCTAACCAAAATTAAAAATCTAAAATATCACCATAACATCATATCTTTTCAGCAAATTACTTATTATGATGATAAAATATCATCATATCATCATAATTTATCAGTATATTAATTATTATATACAATTACTTATATAATATGATGATATGTCATCATAACTAATCAGCATATAACCTAATGATGATGATAAAATATCATCCTATTATCATAATGTGTCTGTATATTAATTATTATGATGATGAAATACCATCATAAATAGCAGGATTTTATTTATTTCTGAAACTTATGGATTCTGAAGCACATATATTCAAGAATTTATCTAGTGCAGCAGGAAATCATCCTTATTATTACTGTTAAACTACGATTGTCATGACTTAGTATTGTTGTATTACATTATTGTTATTGGATTATTATTATTATTGTGAAGTTATTATTGTCATAATTAATAAGTAGTATGTGTACCACTGAAGATTATAATTCATGTAATTCCTTTCTGGTTGATCATATGGTTCAATAAAAAAAAAAAATCCATCCGAGAATTTTCTGAAGCAGATAACAGAAGAGCACAGGGAAGGTTTTTAGCAAGGTGTAAATATGATCTTGTTTAAGAATACCTGGTGGAGCAATCATTAGGACCAGAGTTATGTTAGTTTTATAAAAAAAAAAAAACAAACCAATTTCATTAGATGGAAGAACCAAGAACTGTGTGAGTGAAGACTTTAGACTGGCCAAACCAAACCTTTTCCACAAAGACCAGCATTGCTAGAGAGTCTGCTGACAAGGAATGGAAATCCCAACCGGCCAGTTTAAATGTTTACATTCTCTTTAGTAGTTCATTATGAACTTTGAGTGTCACATTTAAGTGTATAAAAAATGTTCAATAGTTTTCATTATATATATATATAGTTCAATATAAACAAAGAAACATAGAGAAATCAAAAGAACACACTTACAGTCTCTAATTTTCGGTTTGAACCGTCTTCAGGAGAGATAAGAGAGGGAAACAAGCGCACTGGTTCAGAGACGGTTGGAGACCAACAGTGTTGCCGTATGCGCGCCCGTTCACAGAAAATAAGGTAGACAGGAATCAATTTATAATTACATTAAATTAATGGAATATGAAAACAATAAATAAATAAAAGAAAAAATTGAAAAATATAAGGGAAATTGATACATATTAACGAACAGAGAAATTGATACATAAACAAAAGTACTGACTAAGCTATGATAGAATAAAATAAAACTAAGAATACAAATAATAATAATAAATGAAATAATTTATTAAAAAATTGGTGATAAAATATGAAAAGGCAAGGAACTTTTAAACATTATCGCTTTAGATTGAGGCCAGGTGCACTGCGCGCACTTAATAGCCAAATATGGGCTTCTTCGGAGTTTTGGATCGTATTTCCAACGAAAAAAAGTACATATATATATACGTTTTACACCCTGAAGGTGATCGAATACGACCGAAACGTTGGAAGAAATATGAATAAGCATTGAAAACAAAACATATAATAAGTTGATTTACCTAGTCCCTGGTGAATTTAAAAGACTCTTAAGGGATTTGGAAAAGTTATGCAAGAAATTAATTAAAAAAACAATAGGCCGTAAATTCAATCTCATACACACACACACACACATATATATATATATATATATATATATATATATAAAATTAAAGTTTATCAGAACTCGGTCAGTTCTTCAGGTTCATACATAAAAGTACAATTAGTTTCAAATCTATTGAACTTCCTTCAATAGTTTTTTAAAAACAATAATTACTATACTAATGTTTTTATTAATTGCAGAAATACATATATCTGGTACAAAAAAATATATTGTTATTAGCTTTCAGTTTATTTAATTAGTATAAATGACTTAAAATTAAGTTTATTAAAGTAACTAAATTACACCAGTAATTGTTGTTTCAACTGTATTCATGAGAAGACAGGGGAAGGGAAAGGAAACAAAGAAAATGGGCAGCTGTGTATCAACATGTATTGTTTATTTTAAATGAAAAAGTTAAAATATTCTGTAGAAATATCGTATTATAGATGGTAATATAAATCGGGAAAAAGGAATGAAATCAAACCGCGATAGTATTAAAAGATAGTGGCTTATTAATAAATGCTGGTAAATGTATCGGATAGATTTTTTTTTTTGTAACAGATGCATAATGGATATTTCAAGTAATATAGAAAATGGAGCTCTTCAGATTATATAAGTGGAATTAATTGGAGTTTTGTAGATGGAGTTATATTAAGGGTAGGTGTTTGGAGGTGAGTTATAGAGGCGGATAGGGGTTGTTGAGCCCTCACTTGATGTATCACCAAAGAGAGAGAGAGAGAGAGAGAGAGAGAGAGAGAGAGACGGTTTTGAAGCAATAGCAAGTGTTTGTGAGATTAAGGCACTTCCAAACGCTTGTCACGAGACCTGCGCTAAATTAAAAAAAAAAAAAAAAAGCACACACATACCCACCACCACCTAATCTAAATCTGAATCGAGAGTCCTGGAATTTATAGCAGACGGAGGGGTGTGGGAGGAAAAAGCGAGAGTTTGGAGGTTTTTGCAGTGGTGGAAACAAAAGGAGATTCCCAGTTATATGGAGTTTTATCTAGTTGGCACGGTCGAATGGTTAAATTACTCATTTCAGTCCGTCTGAACCCCGCCTGGCAGTACCAACTCCACCAATTCACTCCTACCAACCAAACAATTTTTGTAAACTTTACATAGTTCAAAACAAATTGATCATCAAGAATTTCAATTAACTGGAATTAATTTTAATTAACTGGAAGTCAATTTTTAATGTCAGTATTCAAATTTTTCTTCTGAACCAGGTATATGTGCCTTTGTAACTAATCGAAACGTAACTTCAGTGGTTTTTTAGTTATTGTTTCTTTTGTTTCTTCACTATAATTATAACTAGTTTATTTCAAAATTTCAGTCTTCATCATTACTAAATATTGTGGGTCTAGGATAATTTGTCTAAAATACAATTTGTCTAAATCAATTTGTCTAAAACAATTTGTGTAAATCAGTTTGTCTAAAGGACGATTTATCTATAAACAATTTGTCTAAAATCCAATTTGTCTAAAAACTGACAATTTAGTAGAGAATAAGAAAAAGAGACAGAAATTGGTGTATAATATTCAACTATACCTTCCGATCCATGTGTCCAACAGACACATTCCCAATAGACGAAATGGTCGACGTCCTCCAATCTTTCGTCATGGTATATGGAATATGTATTCTAGACTGCTTGATAATTTACCTAAAACTAACAATTCGGTCGAAGGATGGCACCGTAGATTTGAAATTGAAGTAGGTGCGCATCATCCCAACATATGGAGGTTTATAAAATGTCTACAAAAGGAACAAGCTTACAATTAGGTCCAGATTGATCCGGGGAATTGCCCAAAACTTATCCTAGATTAACTTGGTTGACCTTTTATATAACTAGAGACTCGAATCATATCGGCAGTAAGCCTAACATAAATCCCCATAGATTAAATCAACATTTTTTATGCAAAGGATTAACATATCGCCATGTTAACTTTTTGTCTTCAAGTTTTAGACAAATTGTATTTTAGACAAATTGTTTATAGATAAATCGTTCTTTAGACAAATTGATTTAGACAAATTGATTTAGACAAATTGATTTAGACAAATTGTATTTTAGACAAATTGTTTTAGACAAACTCGCCTGTTCCCAAATATTGTAATTGTATTATGTATTGAACTGAATTTCATTTGACCTTTAAATTAAAAATGGTGGTAAATCCTCCTTAATTGTTCATTTAAGAAAGTGTTTATTGTTCATAAAAAATGTTGCATACAGGTTTATTAACTTTTCGTGACATATCTTATATAACAAGAAAGGCAAAAGGAATTTAAATACGAGTTGATAAGATTAGATGAATCGAGTGAAATGGTTAAATTGCAATATGAGGGGCCCCCTGTAATCACAAGCCCAAGTAGTGTCCATATTTCTGTGACATTATCGATTGATTTCTAGATCGTTCGAGATGTCTGCCATGACATATGTGTGCTATTAGTTTTTGTCTGATAATTTACATCAGGAATGAAACAATTTTCAGTTAAAATCACTCGTAAATCACTCTTTTGTTTGTAAACAAACATATGATAATCTAGGAGATGTATATTTAGACTAGATTTGGTAATAAGTTTGTCCAACAAAATATTAGTTACAAAAAGTAGTCGTCTCAAATAAAATTTTCAAAAAAGTTTTAGTGCAATAAGCCAGTAGTGAATTTACCTTCAAATATATTCATTTTGTCTTCCATGATATTATTCCTAGTGAAACTTATCTTCAATAGTTCCAAGAATAGAAACTAATTTAACTTGCTGATTAATGAAACCAACACTAAAGTTACATGACATTCAAGAATTATTCTTTTTCCTTCCGTGTAGAGCAGTGCTTGTTTCTCAAACGGTGCATCCTAAGATAACCGAAGATTAAATTTATATTTTAAAAATATGCATCATTTTCATTTATTTTAGAAACACCTATGGTTTTTAAGTCGGAGTCAAGTCTCAATCACTTGATATTTTGAACTGGAAGGTAAATTTCTTTAATCTTTAAGCAGCAATGGATAATACTTTCTCTTTTCCTTTCCTTGGGGAATTAAATCATTTTTTACTGATCTTTCTCTTTTAAAAAAAACTATTCCTTTAAATTCTCTATCATTTGCTATTTTCAAATTTCAGGACTACATGTTATATTAAAATCAGTGATGGGTCCCAAATCATTCGTTATTTAATAGGGGTGCCCTGAAGGAAAAAAGTTTGGGAAACTCTAATGCAGAGCATTACTTTCAATATGCTAATAGGTTGCATTTTTAGGCTTCTCATAGAATGCTAACAATAAAGCAATGAACAATATAGATTAATTACATTTATGTATTTAATATTTTTTTCAAAAAATATTCTTCTTTTGACAAGAAACTAGTTTCATTGAGCTGAGCTTTATTATTATACGCCTACGTCCAAATCACAGTAAACAATCAGAAAAAATACTAAGATATTTCAACCGTAACAAGCAGTCTTCCTCGAAGTCGATAATCTCAGTTGAGATTCAACTCTGACGTTTGCTACAGTTCAAAGATCCTAGTCTGTTTCCCGATTTCTTACTGAGGTTTCAACGTTGATTTTTTATTTCACCTGTTTATTGTGAAATCTTGTTACGAAGCTACAGATATTCTTTGAATCATAAACACAAACTTTCTTGTACACATTTACCGTAAATGCTCACATATGTGTGTAAAAAACATTGGAATGACCTTCAAAAAATGCGTTTTTGTCAAAATCATGTTTTTTTTGTTTGCTTATAGTCAAGTGAAAACTGGGATATACTTTGACTTGAAAAACTTTTGAGCACTACCTTCAAGCGAAACTAATTCTTCACTTTGAGTAAACAGTATTTCAAAAACAAACCATCGTATGTGGTACATGCTTCATTAAGACTTGCTTAAGAGTAATGTAGATTAATAAACTTGTAAAGTAGCAATATTTTAGAAACTTGGGCAAACTAGTCATTCCTCAGTACAATTTAGTAAAGAGATGTTTCGTAGTAGTTGGTCAATATTCCACATTATCAAACAAAAAACCTTAAGAGTTGACCTGAGTTCTATTTATCAGATAAAACATAGTCTATAAATAGACAATTTTAAAAGTAGCCTTATAATTTATAACAATAGATTATAGTTCTACAGTATAATTTACTGAAAAGATCTTTCGTAGTAGTTCGCCGATATCCCCATCATGAGAAAAAACCTTAAGAGTTGACCTGATTTTATGGCATCAGATAAAAGAAAGTCCCTAAATATAAATTTTTAAAAGGAGCACTATGAACTATAAAATTAGATTAAATCAAACAATAATTACAAGGTTTTATGAAAAAGCCAATGTGTTATTAAAACAAGTATTTATATTATTTTTTAATTGGTTTGAATGTACAGTTTACTAAAATTAAGTCTTTTAATAGTACTATTTCAAATACATATACATAAACGTGACACTAATAAAAAAAAAAACCATCAAAATATTTTACTCTCAAATTGAGCATTATCTCTCATTTCGTTTAATGAACTTATTTCCTTCAAACAAACATGTACTCTTGTAATCAATATGTAAGAAGAAAATGATAATATCTCTTGCTAAACTTAAACAAAGCAAACTCTGCAAAACAAGACTAATTAACAAAAAAAACGTGTATGCATAAATCACCAATATATAGAAAAAAAGTTTACCAAAAATGTAAAATACTAAAAAGTAGACTCTTTTTAAAGTAAAATATGATAAAAGAAAGTTTGGTGATTCTTTTTTTTTTTTAAAAAAAAAGGAACAAAAAATGGAACAAAAATTGTATCTCATTAATAATATGAATAGTCAATAAGATAATTAATATTGGTAGCTATCTATTGAGTTTGTGATTGGGTCCGTCTGCTGGGAATAGATCAATAACGGAGGTGGGGAGTGGAATTAATAATGGAAATGAGTATTGAAATGTATTGCTGAATATTTAATGCGTGTGCAATTCCCTTTGTTTAGATGCCTCCCTTAGGCAGGGAATCTGGTCATAATCAATACATATTAATGTTTGCTCAGGAGGGAGTGAAAACACTTCTAAGAGAGAGTCACAGAGTGAGTGAGACACAACATGAATATATAAGACAAGGTGGCCTCCTTCACTTTAATTTAGTAAACATTACATTTAACTACATATACATGTTGATATTAAATTTTGCTCCAAATAACATATTTAAATTAGTTAAACACATGCATATGTGACTGATATATTTAGCAGATATATTCTTGAATTATTCATGCTTCTAATATTTTTAATCTTTCTTTAGCGATAATTTTCATGGAATTGATCATCATTTGTCTTGTGAGTTTTGTCTTATAGAGTTCTGTTGAATATAATTTTGACGCTCCGACAGAGCCGGCAGAAAGGTGCATCGTAGTTATTCTTGATAATGAAGTCGTGGAACTTTTACAAATATATATATATATATATATACGTGAATCACTGGTTCACGTTGGTAAGGTGGCTGCACTGCGTGTCATTGTATCGCGCCAGTTTACGTCGGCCAGTGGACGCATTTACGTCTCCGTTCCTTCATTCTTTCTCCTTTTATTTTCTTTCTTTCTACTCTCCTGAAGACGGCAAGAAGCCGAAATTATCGAGATTCGTGAGTGTTCGTCCTGTTTCTTGTGTTCTCTAGCTGTAACTTTAATTATATATATATATATATATATATATATATATATATATATATATATATATATCACTTAATTAAACAAAACACGATCCAAACTGGACACAATACGAGTTCAAAATTTTCAAGAAGAAAACCCGTTGCAAGTAACGGGTTACTTGCCGTTGCGTCTACAACGTGCTTGGTCTCCCTTTCTCTTTTCTCCTGAAGACGGATTACCCAAAAATTTGAGTCTGTAAGTGTGTTTCCTTACTTTGTGTGTTACTCTTCTTGAATTTTGAACTCATATATATATATATATATATATATATATATATATCAACGATCAAACCAAAATAAGACATGGGAAAACAAGACTAAGATCTTTCAACCGTAACAAGCGGTCTTCGTCAGAGTCAAAAATCCAACACATGAAATGCATTAGAAAAAAAAATTATTTAATTCGTGGAAAAAAATATTTTTTCTAGAAGTTGATTCTTTTACACATTTTTTCGCGTAATAAGCGTTTTTTACACTATAAGCAAAAAAAATGTATACTAAAAATCATTTTTGAACACTTTTCTTATTTTCAATCTTATACATTATTGAATATATAGGAAATGAAAGTGAACATTCCAAATTGTTAACAATAAAATGATGTCTTGTTTTAAATGTTATATTCTAGAAAGGTGGTAAGAATAGAAGAGAATTGAGAGGGAAAAGCGGAATATATTTGTAAGCGTGTCATTGAAGCGTTAAGTTATCTTCTACTTGATTGCCTCTCTCTCCTCAGTGTTCAGTCATCCTTGCTAATGCCCTATGCTTGTCCTTTTTCACCCAACTCAAATACATTTCTCCTAAAAATTAATACATTTTAAATAATTATATCGAAGTTTTTAAATCATGATTTCTTCTTTGTTACCATCAAAGATGTCACAAATAAGGATTAATTGAAGTTTGATGATCTTGTTTTAAAAAAATAACGATAAAATTAACCTCCTTTTAATTAATAAAAATAATTAGAACAATAAGCCATTTAGAAAATTATTCATTCATCATTCTTGAAAACATGTTATTTTTAATATATTTTTCATGGTTTTTTTTAATTTTCATTTCAGTGTTTTCAACATTTAGGACACTGAGTATAATAATTGATTGGTACTTCTCAGTTAAAATATAGTATATTTACCAAAAAAATACCGACAAACGTTTCAGTTGTTATAGTTCCTTTTTTTGCTTATACATTAAAGATGATTTATAAAGACTGAAATGTTGGTTTATACTTTTGTATAATACAAAATTAACCTTCATAACTAAATTGTATTGATTGAAGTAAAAATGAAGTTGTTAGATTTTTTTTATTGTGAAGTTTTAGTGTGTTAAGTGCATAAAATATTCTTAAAGTTGCCCGTTTTTTTTTCTGATTTGTAAATCTTTTTTATGACTGAGGTGTAATAATTGTTTCATATGGATTTCAAAACTTTGTTGAAGTTGGACTTCTGAGTATTGAAGTCGGGCTCCTTTATGACTATTATAAGGAGAGGTTTATAACCTGTTATGTTTCCTACTCTTGATCAAGTTTGTTCAGTCATATCTATTGACAGTAGATACCCGCCTCTGCGAGATCCAAAGGTTCCAAACTCCTCAATTTTGCTATCTCCTTGGCCTGCAAGATTCCGGCTGCCTCCAACGTGGAACAAATCCCTCGAACACTCCTCCAGTTCCCAGTGGCGTAGCAGCTAATTTTGCTACGATCAAAAAAAAATTTTTTTTCGTAGATTTACAATCAAGGATGTATTTTAAACTCCAGTCATTGGTCCCAGACTTACATCTTATTACAGTCCCCTCTCTCTCTTTCATATACAGTCACCATGAAAGAAGAACAAAAACGTATCATAAATAAATTGTTAAATTAAATTGACTAGCAACACATACGACATCCCTGCTGCTAGATGAGTGATTAGTCATTTCGATATGTTATACCTTCTTGTACCAATATTTCCTGATTTTAAAAATTGCCAGTATCCCATTTGACAATTATACATGTATACAACATTGATCTGCCGATGTAGTAATTTTCATTGAGGATTTTTTTTCTTTAATTGAACACCTTTTGTTATGATTTTATAGTAAATGCCGTCTTCAATTCGCCCCATGGGTTTAAACAGAAAATGTTTGTTTGATTAAAACCTTTATAATGCATTCATTTATTTTTGTACTAATACAAAACAGATTCCCTATGTTTGTACTTATTCAAAAAAAAAAAAATAATTATTTTTGTGAAAAATAATTATTTTTCACAAAAAATAATATTTGGTCACAGTTTTTCTTTCTTTAACAGTGAAAAACTGTTAAAGAAAACTTTAACAGTTTTCTGAAACTCTTTGGGGAACTTCAGAAAACTTGATATCTCCTGAGCAGGTATCAACTTTGGGCATGTTTTACAACAAAGAAACAGTCATTCACATATCTGCAGTTTGACTGCGTCTTGATTATTAAATTAATATATATCAACGAACAAATCACAATAAGAAATGAGAAAAAAGACCAAGATCTTTCAACTGTAACAGGGGGTCAGATCGATGGAGTCAAATTCTGACTGTCTTCTGACGAACACCGCTTGTTCTTGTCAAAAGGATCTTGTTTTTTTTCTCATTTCTTATTGTGGTTTTGACGTTGATTGTTATTTCACGTATTTATTATGAAATAAATTTCATACCACAAAAGAAACGAATAGCTGAGAATAACTGATACAATTGATTTTACATACAAAACTAAATTGAAGAAACGGCCAACACGAACAATAAAACTTTAAATTACACAAAACATAATACAGAAATAATATAAAAAACACACTTACAAAATTCAGTAATTCTGTATTTTACTGAATATAGTGAACTTAGTAAGTGTGTATTTTATCTATTTTCTGTATCTTGTTTTGTGTAATTTAAAGTTTTATATACAAATATACAGAAAACTACACAATATAAATTGAGTTTTTTTTACCATTAGTCTTAATATAGTCTTTAGTAAAAAAAAATGCAAAATTTCTGAAGGTTGGGACAGCATTTCACTAAAACTAATGTTGTTTATAATAGAGGGCTATTAAATGGTTCACGCTATGGTAATAAAGCGATATCTACTGACAGCCAGGATTCAGATGGTTTGTCGGTACACTCAGAGCCATGGTCCTTTGTACTTCCTGAGACAAACTGATAACGCACTCACTACAAGCTGTCTGTTTAATCTTTGATGTTCTTTGTTTGTGTTAACTTTCGTTTTTTTGTCATTATCTTAGTCTTATTGAGGGTTTCTCAATCTTTGTTTTCTTCTGTATCCCCTGAGAGCTATATCCCCTCCCCAAAAACACTTAAACAAACATAGTAATGTTCGTGTGAATTGTCCAAGAAATTTATTTTTATGTGAATGGCAAGTGTAACAATGAAATAATTTCACTTCATTTACAACGTGATGTTGAAATACAAAAAGAAAACTATTTAAAAGAATAACAAAATATTCCTTTTTTTAACATTTTATAAAACTGCAGAAATAAATGATAAAAGAATAAGATTTGAAAATAACAAATAAAAAAGTAATAGAACATTTTAAAGTATTGGATGATTATAACGAAACGACTAGAGTGTTGGGCCTAATGTTTTATAATATTAGAATATTCTAACGGTCAGCTATCTATGCTTTGATGTATTTTTAGTTATGCTTTCCTGATATAAACTTAACATGGAGCGCTAACCACGTGCTATGGACTTTAAAATACTAGTTTTCTTCATCGACCCCCCAGTTATCTTCTAAAGACCCCTGGGGGTCCTTGTGGAACAATTTGGGAAACACTGATCTCCCTGGACCAATAGTTCATATTTTCCTCTGAAATACACAAACATATACACAATATACACAATACAAAACACACACATTTCTTGATAATTTTTCTATCTTTTTATTTGGAACTTCTCATTTTGCAGAAAAAGTGGTAATAATAGTTCTCTGAAACAGTTATTTCTGTCTTCCATTTCTCATCACTATCCCAAAACAAAACAAAAATGTGTGGGTAGCCAGTTATACCCATTTATCAGAATTGGGTAGAACACAGTACTAATATTATGCTAATGTGTGGGTAGCCAGTTATACCCATTTATCAGATTTGGGTATAACTTAGTACTAATTTAATGTTAATGAATGGTAACCAGAAATACCCATTTATCAGAATTGTGTACAACTTAGCTCTAATGAAGAAGAGATGGGAAGAAAACATTCAACTGTTGAAGATTATTTTCTTACATCTGAGTATAAAATGCAATTTCGTGCACGGACAGTATAATATAATTCAGTTTATGATAACTTTAAAATTAACTGGTGCAGATAAATTTGTATAAAATATATTTTTAAACTATAGAGAAGTAAAAACTTTTGAAGAAAAGTTATTCTTATTATTGATACGTATAAGGTGTTCTTGATTTAATGTTATATGAAATATTATAGTGAAGAGGGATTTATTAAGTGGATTTCCTAAGTTATTTTTACTAGCAGCCTCCTGAAGCGTTAAGAATATTTATGAAGCACTTGGCTATATAGAGGTGGCTATTGCCTGCAAGAGACCTCAATTTATCTAACACTTATTCCTTTCAGCTAGCCAGCTGCATTTAAGCTAACTCAACCAGTCGGCTTATCATGTCTTTATTACCCAGCAACATCTGAAAAATTATCAAAAAAAAAATAAACGTTCTATTCGTGTTTAATTTACTAAAACTCATATATTCCTTAATGCATACCATAGGTTATTCATATAAGAATATTTTATAACTGCAGGAATAATGCATTTAACACAGTACAAACAGACACACTCGAGCAGAACAGTATCACATAGAATAGTACTCCTTTGATTAAAAGTGGATACCACCATTAAAACAAATAATACTACATCACTACATTATGACCAGTATCCAGTAAGAACTTCTAATAGTTCTTAAATTTGTTAAAAATAAATTTTAATTCAAAAGAGTGACTTTTGTAATTTTCGTAACTCCATAGAGTTACTAAGAACTCTGATTTATGCTAGAAAATTTAAATTTTGTAACAAACGGTAATAAGAGGAGGTAAAGTTTTCTGAAATAAAGTATATATTGTTTTTATAAATAAATTTTAAGTTATTATGAACAAATCTGATAAGTACAGTAGGTATTCCATTTGTCAAAGCTGTGTTTTCAGATTTTATAGCTTAACTGCTCTTTGAGTTATTGAAAGTTATTGACAATTTTTTTTTAAATAACTAATTTCTGATTGATTTTTCAACGATGTGAGTGTATATGTAGGTGGGTAGGTGTGATCCAAAAGTTTATGGATTCGCAACAGGTCAATGTAATTTTTTGGACAATGTTTCACTTTTCTATAATTACTCGTTAAACCTTTTTGGAAATCATAAAATATATGATACTGCACATTCCGTCCTTGTAATGTCAAAGAAAACATATTTAGGTCATCTTCTCAAAAAGCTATTTTAAGTATAATTTTATTAATGACTCTCCAATAGTTTGACTTCTATGATACCAAAAAATTATTAGATGAATTATACAGCAAAAAAATTATAGTTTTAATGAAACTAACATTTTGAGTAATTGAAAAATTCTGTTAATCTTTTCTGTCGATCCTATTGTCTTTTCTATAATAATTCCGAACTTTCAAAACTCTAGTATTAGTCGTTTAGGTGAAAAAAAGTTATGTAAAAATACATTTTTATCAAAAAGGTACTTTAAGATTATTCAGTATTGCTCCATAAAAAAAAAAAAAAAACATCCTACACAATAAGGCCCAACACTTGTTTAAATATGAACTTGGTACATCAAAAGGTATGGCCTTTTGCGAATCCACATACTTTTGGATCACACCTACCTACCTACATATACAATGACATCGTTGAAAAATCATCGGAACAGGACTTCAGGGACCTCAAACATGTAAATCCGTTAAAATTTTCAGATCTTTTTTTTTTATGGTTACGATACTTTACTTATGGTAAATTATACCCATAGTCAAATAATAAAACAATGAGTTTTATTAACTAGACATTCCTTTTGATATTAGGTTCTCTTAATAAAGAAATTATTAAGTAATGTAAATTGTAGATCGGACAAAATTATACTGCACTAAAAATGTGAATTTTTATTCGTAGTCCTTATGTGATATTATGCTCTAAATTTTTTGTTTGTAATTGTGAGAAGAGTGAAAAAACGGTTTTCACGAATTATGCAACAGAGTACCGCTACCATTATTTGCTTTTGTTAAGAAGCTATATGATCTAATCATAACTGTGACAATTTGTTTGCCAAATTTAACTATTTTTTTAAACACACAAAGTTTTTTTTGCATTAAATACATCCCCTCTTCCCCACATGCACTCAGACATTCAAAAAAAAAAAAAAGTGTTAAAATGCATTCAGGGACTAAAAAAGTGTAAATATTTAGAATTTTTTAATTCAAATAGATCATGACTAGTATATTTTAATGAAGGCTAACTTATAGTAAATTTAATATATTGTAATCTAAACCGATTATCAAATTAACTGATAAAATAATAAAAAATAATTAAACAGATAAAATAAATTGAAAATTTCAGGAAGTAATATATCTATAGTTCTTCTATATCTTCTATAGTCTTCCTTATACTCCTATTGCGCTCTCTCTTTCTTCTCTTGCTCACTCTCACACACTATATCTCTCTGTCCTCTCACACTTCACCCCTGACCTATGCAACAATGTGTCAATTGTAAAATTTTTTTGTTTTGTTCTCCTGATTTCAGTGACCTCCAAATCAGACAGTTTGTTATTCACCTAATCCTTTATACACATTAATATATATTGATTCAGGTTTATACAATTAATAATATTTAAAGATACATATTTTTACTCGTACATCAAAATATATATGTCTTGCAATACAACATAAAATAAAATTATGAGAATTTAAAAAAAAACTGTCACACATTTTGAATTATGCTTGTTTAAACATACTAAAAAAAGTTCTAATGTTTCTTTAAAAATATCTTTTGAAAATATACAAATACAAATTAACTGTTTTGTTAGTGATAAGTTTGCAGTCAGTTAATAAATTGTATTTGTAAAAAAATAATTTCAATTCCTAAGATTATCTTAAGTTACTAAGTTATCTAAGATGTCTTAAGATGACATCTTTAAGCAAGTGCTTTCCGTTTTAAGTGATGTACATATTTTTATCCAAAAAAATGGTAATCAAGTTTTTAAAACAGGGTTATTTTAAGCTATTTTGCTTTCAAAAAAGTTATATTTACTGAAATATTGTTTTTAAACTGAAGTATTAGTGCATTTATTCCTCACAACACCGTGTTATGAGAGAGTTTATTTATAACAGCACCTATAACGCTAGTAATTGATTGCTAACAGACGTGACCATATGTGACGGGTATTTCAAAAAATCAGAGAGGGCATGTGGATTTCAAAATATTATTAGAAATTATAAAATAGTAGAAAATATCTTTATTAGTACAGTCTATAACTGTTATTAGATTTGGAGGTATTTTTACATTCTCCTCCTTTAGATACTGATCTCAAAGTTGATTTTATTTACGGCATACTTTTTAGTTAGTACGCAGGTAGATAGGACTAGCATTTTTAAAGGGAGCAAATTATGATAAAAGTAAACGAAATTAAAATCAATCAGACATACATATTTGCTACATTATCAGATACCTATATACTTTTAGCAATATAGCTGTATTCATGTGTACCTAGGCAAAAACAATGTAAAAGTTCATAACTTTGCTTCTACGTTAATCCATTTAAATTTTTGCTTTTAAATTACACATACAGAAATCTACTATCAAAGTTTCAGCTTGCTATAACTGATAATGGATGAGTTTACTTGTGGTAAAATTTTTGGGTAAACAAACAGACAGAAATTTGTCTAAGGGTGGATTCGGTTTCTCTAATGTATAAAAACGTAAAGATAATATAAAATGAGTCAGTTATAAGCAATGTAAGGATAAAAACTTTCTTTTATTTATATAGATATGAGTCTAAATAAGATTTTTGTTTTTATTATTGAATTTTTTTTTTTTTATAGCAAACATTTTGAATAAAACTGAACTTCTATTATGCCAGAAGAAGGTTAATTAATTAAGGCAGTTAAACTAAGAGCAGTTATTAGGTTGAATAGTGAAGGAAGCTATTGGGACTGAAGAAGAAAATTATGTGAAATACAGGACTACCTAAGTTGGTGATCAACTGGGCATGGAAGCAAAAGGCTTCTTGCTCCCCGATCTAATTATCATAAATTTAATACCAAGTTGGTAGCTAACTTTGTCTCCAGAGTTCTGAATCATTACGAACCAACTTCTTTACATTATTACATGCGCGGTAACTTATTACTTGATACTGCTAGTCTGTAGTGTTATGAATAATCTAGATCTTAGTAAATTATCGTATTAAAAAATTGTCAACTGAAAATCAAGTAAGCTTAATAATTGTAAATGATTTATAATTATCATAGTTTATATTTGATATTAAAACGTATAGAAAAAACACTATAGAGATAAATGTGCCAGATATTATACTGCTATTTTTACTATTGTGGTCATTCTATTTCATGAATAGTATCCATACTGTAGATAAACTGAAAAAAAAATTGTAACTTTTGTATAAGAATTGAAATTAGATTATGATTATCCATCAGTCATAATATTTGTAATGATTTGTGAACTGCGAACGAACTCCATCTATGTTGAACTACATAGAGATTAATTTATAATTAATTTATATTAATAGGAGAAAACTCCTTAATTACAGTCCTAAGGTTACGTGAACATGGTAATGTAAAATGAGAAATGGATAAAGTAGTAATGAAAAAGGGATGATCAGTTCAATTCATTCTGAATTTCGACCAGTGGTCGCCAACGTGAGTGATTCGGCAACTCATTTGGGCGTTGATCAAGGGAGAATGGTGAACAAGGAAAACACAGTTTTTACAATCTGTCTAAATCTTATCTACTTGTACTTTCATTTCAGTGAGGCTGACTTTTAAGGAAGATAGCAGAGCCATTCATCACTAGCATAGGGTGACTCATGACCGTTTTCTACGCGTAATAGTAGGCGGTTTCAATCAGTCGGCGAGGCTTATCAGCGTTGTATCTGTTAGTTCCGTGCTGTTCAAATATTTTTTTTTTAAGGCCGCTCAAAGTGAAGATCTGTAAACAATATTCAATCGACTACCTACAATATGGATTCGTTGCTTCGCCCACGAACACACAACTACATATGTGCCCCCTATCCAATCAAACGTTTCCTAACGAGGCAATGAAACCGTCCTGACTCCGTGACCATCTTCAACGCATGCATGCCAACAAAAAAGACAAGCCTCTCATTAACTGTTAATGATTAACATCGTAGGTAGACATTTCAGTGTTTCGTTTTTGTAACTCTATAGACATTAGACGTGGTTGCAAATGTTCTTGTTTTCTCTTGGTAGGCGATAGGTCAAAAAAGATTGTCGAGGACTGGTTTAGACCCTTGAGGTAACGGAAAATTAATACATGACATTCAAGAAGAGAATGAAAAACATAAATTTAGAAGGACTGTAGGAAAATGTTTAACTTCTCTTTACCACAAACCCATCTAAAGAATAAGTAGTTAATGTAATGAGTTTGTAGAGAAAGGAATAAATTGATGGCTGGCAGCAAAGACTTATTGAAATTCTGCCCTGAATATATTTACAGCGAAAAAGTTCGTAAGTGTGCCCATGGCAGTACTTCTGGATTGAATTTAATGACAGCTATTAACCGAAAACATTGGTTTTAAGGAGAAAGTCTAAAAAAGTAATTTTCCGTCTTTTTATACTTTTAAAGTAGTTTTTTCTACTACTATAATAGTTCGTTTACCAGAATAGATGTTCATATACTTTCCGCAACTGACTTAGTGAACTGTGTCACAGTCAGTCTAATGCTGTTTTTGCAGGTTTTAGCCTTCTACTAAGCTGCAGCTTTCGTATAAAGTGGTGATATTGCTGACTTCAGTCTATCCGTGCAAACTATCACAACTGAATGACTCTTTTAGTGTTCAAAATCTCAAAAACAACCATATTTCCATCATTAATATTATCTTTGGTGCTTTAGAAAAAGGACATATCAATTATTCCCCTTTGTGAATCGTTCACCAAGTAATTCCAAATGATGCAAGTTCATTACATGTTGCTTTAATTTTTCCTCATACCACAATTTCATTCGCTTTAACAAACTTTTATATTCGTTTCCCCTCCTCCGTGTATAATTGAAATATTTCTGAATGATCTAATGAACACTCACTCTTCTGATGACGGTTAATGAACTATATAACACTCACTCTTCTGATGACGGTGGATGTCAAAATATCGAAGTAAGTTCCTTTTTTTTTCTTTCTCTATGGGTCTCTTTCTATATGTGTGGTACCATGAAGTTTAATAAATTCATGAAGTTTTTTTTTTAAGGATTTGGAACGCATTTACGAATGTACTGCTGGGCTCCCAGTTAAGCCAGAATACACACTAAAATAAAATACTTCTCTTTCTTCTAGGTCACTAACCCGGAACCATTATTACATTACTTTAGGTGAAGCCTATCTTTTACCCTTGTGTTGGTCTCCTGTCCAGATATTTGCCTCCTTTATAAATATGTGAAGCTGTTTTCATATTTATTGAAGAATAAAAGAATAAAACATTCCCTTCAACTCCACTTCTTCCTATAGCAATGTGTTGTTGAAAGAAAGATATCGTGTGGGCGTGGCGGTGTATTTGTAACACTCGCGATGGTTTATTGGTATATTAGATCATTTAAAGACAATATTTCCTGTTTTCTACCTTCTAACCCAAATGAGATTATGCTAGAGAATTATATCAGAAAAACAATTTATTCTCGTGGCTCTTTACTCTCATGTTATCAGGGTAAACTTGATATTCTCTAGTAATTTCTTGTATTAATTTTTCTTGAATCAAGTTAAAGAAGGGGTTAATGAAGTTTCAATTTTCATTACTAAATTTTGCAAAATATCATTCGCTGATGTATGGAATTATAATTATGGTTAATTATTATCTTTCATTTAATAGTATATATTGTCTGAGGCTCAGTAAATTTTTGTACACACAAAAATAGTTGTATGTAAATAATTATATAAAGAATAAAAATCATCATTTTGGTTGAACCTGAGCTAAAAACATTACCTATGAAAAATCGATGTATTTAGTACAAAAATTTACTAAATGTCAGACAATATGTACTATTAAATTAAAAGAAAATAATTAACCATAATTATAATTCCATACACCAGCGAATGATATTTTGCAAAATTTAGTAATGAAATTTGAAATATTATGGATTCTTCTCCGATTAAATTTAATGGATTAAATATTATAAACATTAGTAACGGGCTAATATGCGGCCGGTCACAGAGAATAAGGTAGAAAAGAATCAATTTATGATTAAATTGAAATAGGAATATGAAAAATAATAATAAAAATAAATAAATAAAAACTAAGGGATGAACGAAGAAATGATACACGAGTAAAAATTATGGACTAAATTTAAAAAAAGTAGAGAAAAAAACTTAACATGAATTTAATAAATGAAAAATTATACGATAAAAAAAGTGTATAAGAACTAATTATACAAAGAAAAGGAACAATGAAAGAGACAAGAAACTAATATAATGAAGAATTATCTCTTAGGAATAGGGCCAGGTGCAAGGATTAAGGCTCTCTTATCTCTCCTGAAGACAGTTCAACCAAAAATTAGAGACTGTAAGTGTGTGCTTTTAATTTATCTATGTTTCTTTATGCACATTGAACTGTATTTGTCCATTTCGTATCGTATTTTCATTGAAAAAGTATATATATATATAAAAGATTTCACATAAACATGTGAAATAACAATCAATGATCAAACCACAAAAAGAAAATGGGAAAACAAGACTAAGATCTTTCAACCGTAACAAGCGGTCTTCGTCAGAGTCAAAAACCCAACATATCAGTTAGGTTTTTGACTCTGACGAAGATCGCTTGTTACGGTTGAAATATCTTAGTCTTGTTCTGGGTTTACCCAGACCACTCTAAGGGCTTCTGAGGAAGCCTTCATTTGGTTATTGGGTGCAAGAAATTCCCCTGATCTAAATTTAATCAGATGGTTTTTTTTTATTTTTTATTTTATTTTTAATTAATTTTTTATTTATTTATTTATTTTTTTCCCCTCGTTTAATTTTAGTTAGTTTTATGTTTTTTTCCTTTCCTTTCTCATTTTTACTTTTCTCCTCCCTTTTACTTAAATATCACTTTTAATATTTTATTAACTCACAGCCTACACTGGTTCACGTTGGTAAGGTGGCTGCACTGTGTGTCATTGTATCGCGCCAGTTTGCATCGGCCAGTGGACGCATTTACGTCTCCGTTCCTTCATTCTTTCTCCTTTTATTTTCTTTCTTTCTACTCTCCTGAAGACGGCAAGACGCCGAAATTATCGAGATTCGTGAGTGTTCGTCCTTTTTATTGTGTTCTCTAGCTGTAGCTTTAATTATATATATATATATATATATATAATAATATATATATATATATATAATAATAATAAATTTTTGTCTTACAACTTTTTGAAGTTGATGAGTAGGGTAAAAACAGAAAAGCATTGATTAATTCTGTGTTTATACTTACATATCTCACTCGTATCTTTAGAAAAAAGTATTCAATTCCAAAGGCAAATAGGACTTCAAGAAAACCGTGAGTTACTGTATGTTGTTAAGTCGACTAATTCTCTCCAATGACGACATATGTCTAAATATTGATATGTCGTTATTGTTCTTGATTTTTTTAATGGTTACTTGTATATATATTATATACAAATTGTAAGAATCTTTTACGTAATTGTTTTAATGAGAAGAATGCTAACTTGGAAGTATTATTCTCATGTTTTTTTATAATTTGTAAATCTTACCCAAATTGTAAATTTATATTACTTTTAATTAAACTACACTAATAACCTTATTAGAAGAAATTTAAACAGAATAAATTTAAATACTGATTAGAATACGGGTAGAAAAGAAGAAGAAGAAGAATAAATTACAATTAATTATTCCATAAATAAACGAATAATAATAGAATTATATTCTAATAATATCCATATTCAAGATATTATCAAAACAATATAATTAACATTCTGATATATGGAAGTTATTAAATTTTGACATCATTCTACCTTGTATCCTGATACTGTTTTTAACAAAATGATCTGAAGTGCTGAGGTATGTAATATAGTATAATGACTGGTCAGGAATATACTTACGATCAACAAACTTTAGAAGAGTTGGTATAAGTAATTCTAAATTTAGTCTGCCTTGAAGGGACATGTTAGCTCAGTGGTTAACGACCTCTGGTAGTCCAGAGTTCGATCCCCGCGTGGCCCTTGATTTATTCACGTGGAAGGTGAAGAAATCTGAGTACGTTGTCCATCGGAAAAGACGTTAAGCCGTCGGTCCCGAGCCTGTACGATGTCAGGTACTTGTTAAAGATCCCTACTCCAAAATGCACTTGAGTTAGGCAAAATTTAGGACTACCAATGTAGAATCTGTAGAATCACCGATCAAACAAAAAGCCGGTAAACGGCTGACGTTATCACCCGCTAGGGGGTCGGTTTAAACAATAAAAAAGGCTGCCTGACCTAAGGTAAGGAAATGGCTTAGTCTGAGGTAATGTGAAAAACAGTTCCAGGCTAGTGTCCTAGAAGAAAAGAGGGTTTTCTAGTTGGTATTCTGGCTTATCTGGGAGCCCAGCGCTATGTGAGTAAAGGGCTCTCACTTCTTTGTTGAAAAAATAAATATATGAATAAACCTTTATGCTGTTGGCAGTGTTTGATGACTGATTTTGGTGGTTATCCATATTCAAACACTTTGGAGATGTCCAAGGATACTATGAGGATGCCATTAGTAGTACGAAGTGAAATACAGTCTTTAAATATCATAATTTAATTCTTAATAAATTACTAATGAATAATGATCAATAAATGTATATTAATATAGATTAATAATAAGTATTATAATTAGAAGAGACTTGCAGAAACGTCGCGACCTGCTTCAGGAGACTTGAGTAAGAATAAAAATATATAAGAACTAGCTGACCCTGAGGACTTCGTAACGCTGTTAGTGAATGTCGTGTTACGTTTAGCTTTTTTAACATACATTTCATGTACATTTATACTTAGTACAAATTACTAAGTATATTTTACTTAAGTAATATTTTGCGTAAAATATCTGCAGAACATAAATCAAAAACATCAGATAATTGATACCATGATATATTAAACTATTAGAATATTGATGGTGAACTTTATCTTACCTGTTTATTACTTCTCGATATAAAAAATATTCTGCCAATATATTTTTTCATTGAAATGCTTGTAAATATACAACATTTTTTGTTTTCGTATCTGGTGCAAAAACAGATAAATTTGATGGCTTTCCATCTCGTGAACATACTTTGTATGTTCACGAGAGAAGCATGGTCTGTCCACGTGAGAAGCTTGGTCTGTCCATGTGAGAAACATGGTCTGTCCATGTGAGAAGCATGGGTTTATCAAATTTAATGCACATACTTGTAATGATAACTTGTAATGAGAACTGTTATATTTGAAGGAAACAAACAGATAATAACAAACGCAGGATATAGAAAATTACAAAACAATAAAAATAAGCAAAATAAAATAAATTAAGGGAAAAAAATAAAAAATGATTACCTTGTTATTGAGGAAGAAACCATTTGGTCCATGCCTCTATCTACCAGAATCATACCAGATATGAAGACAAAGGAAGGTTATATAACCAGAAAACAAAAACAAGCTATCCCTCCAATTGCAACCTCAACTAGTTAATAGAACTATTGAAGGTGATTAGAGTAAATTAGACTAAGACTAGATCTCTCATTACAGGCCGATGGTGTTTTTATAATATTTATCATTTCTTTGAAATATCTCTTCTGTGTGTATTTATCACATTCTAGAATTGTTGTGTCTTAAAACGTATTGTGTTTCCTTAATAATTAATAATAAGTAATTATGTTTAAACGATGCACGGTTTTTAAAAAAAAAATAAAAACACTGGCTCTTCTGTAGTCTTCTGTGGCTTTCTTTTTATGGTATTTTGATGTTTTATGGTTTGGTTTTATGTTTTTTTTTTTGTTTTCTGTTGTTGATGTTCTTTGGTTGTATTTGTTTTTACTACTAATGTCGTTAATGAATTTTTTTTAGCCTCGAAAATGCCAAATAATTTTTTGTGAAATGTCGGCGTACAAACAGAAGTGTAATTTCATTAGACCAAAATCCTCAAATCATCATCTTTGAACTTTAAAAACCAGTGGTCGAGAAGCTAAATCAATCTATATTCTAAACTATGCATATTACTCTGGCCTCATTTCACTGTGTTAAAAGGTATCTATACATAGATATATTAAAATATTAGAAATTATACTAATAAGTGAGAAATATGTATAATTATTAAAGCAGAGTGATGAATGGAACAAAGAATGGAATACAGAGACAAGTAAAACATTCAAATGAATATCATCAAACAAAAAATCTGGAGTGGCCTACACTCTACTTTACTATAAGTAACTCAACGTCAAATTTCTTGAGTATATAAAAGATAACGTATAATTTAAGCATAACATAAATATCTAAATGGGATATAATTATTAGCATTCCATTCGTGAGGTAGTACAGATAGTGATTGAAGGACATATCAATTTATAAGCTTATTTTTGTACATCACAAATAATTTATTATTTGCAAATAATTTCATTAGTATAACTACAGCAGTAATAACATTTTTGAAAAACCAAAGTGAACATTTCTTGATACGAAATATTATCCTACAAGAGAACATGGCTATTGTTCAAATAGCCAGTAGATTTCTTACATCGTTTACTTGACATCCTTCTACATTGAATATTAATCTAATATTTTCAAATTTGAAACAGTAAAATACCTTTTTCTTCTTTGAAAAACATCTTAAACAGCGAAGAAAAAGTTCTTTTAAGGTGATTTGTTAATTAAAGATGTACGATAATTACAGTTATTAATCTCTAAACGAAAGATTTATATTTAGAATTATCTTTTACATTTTTGGTTTTAAACAGAATTATTATACTGGGAATTTTATGGCTTCTTAGTATTTAATAAGATCATTTTCCTTCCCCTTTGTCAAATAACATATATAAGAATTTTTTCTGAGTGAGTGTTATCATTTTCCTGCACAATATTATTCCTCTTACATCTCATATCAGTTAATAAACAATTTAAATTGTTCCTTTATAAATATCAATTTTATCTCAGTGGATTCGCTCAAAAAATTTCTAAGTCAATGTAAACAATGTAAAAAAATACAAAAAATTCGACAAGTATGGCAGGTGATCTCTTAGTCTAGGATAAACAAAGAGTTTTTATATCGTTATTGCTCTTTCCCGTAATTGAAACTTCATGAATTTTTTTTTATGAATTGCTAATTTTTTGTTCCATTTTTTGTAAAATTTTCATTATTTTTTAACGAGCCGTTTAGCGTCAAAAAAACATTTTCTGAAAACACAAATCGTACTGTAACGCCCCTTTAGCGAATGTAATTTCAGAAAAAAATATCTCAACTCATTATCCATATAATGTTCTATTTGTAGGCATAGTTTCATTCTTGTCCGTCAAATAGTATGGCTTGTATCGCTCTCACAAGGTTTGAGATTGAATTATTAGACAAAATTTTTACATTTTATTGAAAAAAAATATTTCCTGTTGTTTTAAAATTCTGAATATATTTTTCGTTTGTTGCGTTTGTAACCTCAAAGATAATGTCAAAATTTCAAAACTCTAGGGTTATCAGTTTAGGAGAAATAAATGTTTTAAAAAAAACGGGTTTTGGCAAAAAAAGTGACTTTCCCATCATGCATAATTCTTCCCAAACAATAGGGATCTTCGTCTTTATGAGGCCCATTTTTGTGTAAAATATCAACTTGATCCATCAAAGATTCTGGACCGTAGCGTGGTAACAAGCAATGCTAACACACTCACCCACCCACACACACACAGACATCATCGTAAAAACGTTATAAAACGACTTCTGATACCTCAAAACATGTAATTCCGTCAAAATCTCGAGATCGAATTTTTTCACGATCACTATACTTTACTTATAGTAAAGTAAAAATAACAGTCAATATTTCATTTAATAACATTTTGGAGAATCGTAGATCAAATTTTGATACTAATATTTGAAAAACTGTATTTTACATTTCTATTTGGGCACAGAATTAATATGAATTTTTTCATCAACTTTTCAACATTTCAACAACTTTTGCTTCTTGTTATTAAAGTATTGATTATTGCAATAAAGTTATTCAAACTGACTGGAAAAAACTATTCTCTGTCAACTCAATTTTACAAAAAAAAAAAAAAAAAACTAGAATTAACAAAAGGGATGAAAAATAAATTTAATTGATTGATATATCTAATCCATTTAGTATTTAGTATTCTATATCCATTTAGTTAGTTGCAATGCAAATGTAATTGTTATTACAGTCTTACAGGTGACTACAGACAGTATTTCTAAGTTTAATATTTGCTTTTTATTATTTTAAATTCATGAATGATTCATTATTCATATTAAGAGATTATTAAATTCCAAATTTAATGTTTATTGTTGTAAAACAAAAGGTTTAAGTAACTATTGTTACAGGGATACATTTTTCTGGCATGTCTTTTTAATGAATTAACAGAGTGCTTTATTGAAATCCTTATGGTTACTAGGTATGATTAGAATTTTAGTACAACTCCTGGAGTGGTAACATCATTCTCTACAGACTATCATCCATGCAATAGTAACAGCTTAAAAGAAATAATCATATTATTTTAATTGTCTGGATTTCCTCCTGAATCTGTGTTATATGTTCCCAACTGGTTTCCCAATAATCAGGAACTGATAATTGTTTTATATTATTATAATTGTTGATATATCCTGGAAATAAATACCTATTGAACAGGTAATGCAATATATGCCAAAATAATTCTACTATTACTTTTAAATTTATTTCATTTATCTGATTTTATTCTTTTAAATTTTGCATTATCATTTTCCAATCTTTCCATTCATTTTATTAGTTCTATTATTAGTTTAAATAGTATATGGTATTGATGATTAATATGTTAATTTATTTTAAATGATTCCAGAGATTACTAAAGATGAAGTTTATTAATTAATTTACTAATAATTTATAATGTTTATAAATTATTAGTAAATTAATGCCTTTTATATTTTGCAAATCATGATGAAAATTTAAAGCAGTTATGATTTTTGTAGAACTTACAAGCGTTTGCAATATATGACCTATAGAGATTTCTGTGTTACACAAATACTTCAAACTTTTATAATTATAACAAGAAACATGAATAATATGTCAGCTTATTGATATAAACACTGATATCCACACTTATTGATATAAACACTGATATCGATACTTATTGATATCAACACTGATATCGACACTTAATGATATCAACGATTGCTATCAACGTAAATCCCAATTATAATTAAAAAAAAATAACAATGCCAACAAATGTTTTTTAAAAACTGAAGCAGAGATTGAATAGTTATTCATATTGTAAATTTCTATTAATTAATATATTTGAGAAAGGTTTTACAAACAAAATAAATTAACTGTAAATTTATAAATTACTATTTCATTGAACAGAAAATTTTATCTTAAATAATATGAATGGTTAAGTGTTTTCTTTTTTTGTATTAATGTTATAAGAGTAATTTGTTATAAAAAATTTTTTGTTATTGTAATTTAAAAAAAAAGTACTTTTAGTAAATAATAGACAATCTGTGACCCATTGTGTCACTCAGTGTTAAGACATTACAGCAACATTTAATAATATATATACATTCACTGAATGTGATTGACACGAATAACTGTCATTGCTATTTCTTGTTATTGAGCCATGAAAACAAAGATTTTTATATAGTCTAAGGATTTAATATAGTATTCTTAACATGGATCAAGATATATACACAAAAAGTACATTTAATAAAACAAAAAATCATTTATTTTATTACATAAATAAATGAAACATCAATTCAAGGTATGTAAACAATCAAGCATGTTTAAAACTAACAAAATCTGTAAAATGAACTATTGCATTAATTTTCCCCAACATAAAATATCATTAATAAAAGGAATGTGTCTTTATAATATTACCTTAGAACATTCGTATTGGTGCTGACATTTGTATTCAAGTTAATATTCTTAAAATTATTCACATTAAACCTTTAATGTAATAGTTTATTACATATACTTTTGGAATTTCATACAACTCTTTATTGCTTAAGTTCCTAATACGATTGTTAAATCAAAACGTTAGCTTTGAACGTTTGATTTGAACCAGGAAAACTGACCCATTCCTGATAATAATTTGTTTTTATACATAGATATGACAGGAATTAACAGTAAATACGTGAAAAAAAAGTAGTCTTAACAGCAATAAGATTACCAAAAATGGGACTGTGATCTTTGGAAGAAAAACTCGTCAGGTTTATTCTATAACATTAATATATTTTCAATCTGGAGTCATTCATTTTACTTGACTAATGTTGAGAGACTTTATTTACCATTCTTCTTTCTTTTTAATTCCATTATTTGCAAATTAATATATTAATTACTGTGTTCTTTAATATTTATTTGAATAATTCGTCATAAGCAAAAATTAACTGGTATTACAATTTTCACCTGTGTTCAAATATTCAAACAAGAACATCAGAGTTTTATAAGTATATAGATTTTCGTTAGAATGATTTACAGATCACGGTGAAAAGTAAGTTGGAATGAATTAATATTGATTCAAAACATTAAGAGCATTTTCATTATACTATATCCCATAAATTTCAATAAAACCTGTTTATCTTACGACATTTAGAGAGATTATAATATATTGTATAAAACTAACTACTTACACATAACTATCATACTAAAAAACTCAAAAATTGATTCAGGGGTTCTTAAAACTATTTACAATATTTTTTTTTAAGGAAAATGATTTACAATATTGGTGTTTGATTGTAGGATAAGTTTTGAAGGGAGATAAGGGTTGGTTTGGCTGAGTCATATATTATCATTGACAACTATCTGCCACATTAGTATAAGGGAGTTTTAATGCTTTTCACTTCAGTAACTTGATATGTCCGGATAACAAACAACCTAACAGAGTTTGAACAATTGATAGAATAACAGCTTTGTTTACTTTGCTTTTCTCAAAAACTTATATTGGGCTAAAACGGAACCGATATGTCTTTCGTAATAAAATAGAGTAAAAGTTGAAAATTGATGTTATTTTTTTACATTAACTAATTTAGCGGTTTGAAACCTTTTACAGACACGCGCGCACTCTGAGGTCTATTTCCATAAGTTCAGCCCAACTTGTTTTCTTTAATTTTTATTAATATCTAGAAGCCCTAAAAAGACTTATCCGGGGTAAAAAAAATTGATTAAACCAACAGTTTTTTTTTGTTTTAAAAACCACTTTATGTGTTGTAATAATCTATACTAAATTTAAGATAAATCACATTTCATTAAAATTAAAGAATCTAAAACAACGAGATGAATTTATAATAATAAATAAAAGTCTACATTTTTGGTTATACGCATAAATTTGGAAAAGAATGGCCTTTAAAAATAAGTAGTATCACTCTAATGTGGCACATTGATAAATAAAAAGGACTAATTTACAAAACCCAGGCCAAATACCTAGGTATTATAATTGACAGTATAATACTCACTTTTAAACAGTATCTAAAAAATAGATATAAATTGGGTCTGGCATTAATGTCAAATTCGTAGCCTATCCGGAAGTCAAAGAATACTCCACAGGTAGTAAAGGACATCATTTATAAGGTGGTAATTAGGGCTGGCATTACTTATGGATGCTCGACCTGGTTACAAGCCGAAAGAACTAACAAAACTCTCATACAGTTATTACAAAATAAATGTGAACGCGTTTCTCATACAATTATTAAAAAGTAAATGTGAACGCGTTATGGTTGGTGCACTTTGGAATGGGAGAAATATGGATATTTAAAGAGACCTCAGGTTGGAATCAATAGACCATTTCACTAGTAGACTGGTGACCAAGGAGAACACGAAAATCGCAACCCATCCAAACCCCCTTGTCTAGAGTCTAGCCCTAAGAATTCCCCAACCACATCCATCATAGAGGCTGTTATTAAAATAGAAGGTCAATCCCTAGACAACTCTTTCACGACTCAAGGAGACCATACAATCCACGAAATAATATATACTGATAAACCAAATATAAGAGTACAGATGTTTACTTACTGACTCCACAAACACAGTGTAATATAATAATTCAGCAGTTGTAGGTCCGTAACCTGGAACCCCTAATTCCAAGGTGTAGAAAGAATCATTAGACGTTTCTTGGGCTAAATGTTCCACCTTCAGGATGGAACTAAAGTAAAGCTACATACAAGTGGGATTTAAAAATGATAACTGTTATTTATTTTACACTTAATTTGACGAATGAAATAATGTTTCAGTATTGAAAATATAGTCAACTCTTGAACTAAAAAGAAAAAAATCTAGACTGACCTACACTCAAGACTACTATAATTAAATATAATAAAACAGCCATTGATAAACATTTGAGAATCTTTTTCTTTTAATGTAGCTATAGTCATATTACATTAGTAATACCAAATGCTATTGCAAACATTATGAAAATACAGTCATGAGTTTAATGATTTAATATAATACTAATGCAGCTATATTTAGTTGATTTTGTTCTTTGGCTTTGCGTCTACATGTGCTTGGTTTCCCTTTTTCTTTTCTCCGGAAGACAGATTGCCACAAGATTAGAGTTTGTAAGTATGTTTCTTTTCTCTGTATGTTAATCTTCTTTGATTTTATACTCTTATTTATTTCATTAGTAATAACAAAATAAAATCATTGATTTAGAAAGATTTGAAATCTTATTATTATTATTTTATGCTGTGACACCTAGTCCCATAGTTCTCGTACTCACCGCTGCTATATTTTCTTATTGTTCTTCATTCTCTTCTTTTTTAAAAATTAACAGATTTTATGTTCTTTAATTAACTTTATAATTCCCTTCAGAGAATTATCTAACAATTTTTATTGGTTTTAGATAGGACTTGCAAAAATCTTTAACATTGATATAGTTTCTCGACCACGGATATTTCAAGGTCAACTAGGTATTTTATGATACTTTTATGGTTCTCTGGGTACTGCAATTGTTGTTTGTGTCGTTTGTTTTCTGTTGGATGGTGTCCGATGATGTATTTATCTTGCTTTACTTATGTCGTTTAATAAATTGTTTTTTAGCCTTGAAAATGCCAAACAACTTTTGGCGAAAAGTCGGCTGATGATCAGGAGTTGTATGTTTTATGACCAAAATCCTCAATAACCCCTTATGTGAATTTAAAAATCTTTAACCTCATAAATTGTTGTACAATCATTTACAGCCTCATCCACACAGATTTTTAATTTTTGCACTTTTCTTATACGGTATATAAAAGAATTATGTTGGTTTAAATTCCTGAATAGATAATAAAGTTGAACCTTTGTACCCCCTTAATCTGGTATTCTTTCATCCGGCAACATCTGTAATCCAGCAAAATTTTTGTTTGTAATGTGACTTGAAGTTACAGCATCTAAATATAAAAATCATTGCTCTCTTCTTAACTAACATAGATATATTTCTGTTTGTGTGATAGATAAATTGTTTCATCGGATTATAATTTATTAGCTAAACATTAATTAGGGCGTGATATTATTTTGAAATGAAGTTTGCTATAAATACGGAAGGTAATAGTTAAGGGCTCTTGGGTTTTGGATGGTATAGAGGATGATGACCCTTAAGGTTGTGCAAGTAGATTAGGCCTGACCTCTATCTAAAACATGCTAACTTAATCCTTACTGTTTCGACCGAAACCAAAACACCTAACCGATACACTAAAAACAGCTGCTCTACTCTACAATTTTCATTTTTTTTTTTTCAAATATTACTCCACACACAAGAGTTCTATGTCAAAACTAGCAACGCGTTTCGGACACTTAGTGTACTTATTCAGGTTTACATCTGAACTGTTGAAGGTATTCTAAACTCGTTGTTAGTTTTTAACATAAAGCTCTTTTTGTTAGTTTGTGTCGAGATGTTATTTTCGAAATTCCTCTCCATGATTAAAACCACAGATCAAATAACAGATCTCACAAGTTATGAATCATGATATACTCAGAATTCAGTTATTATTTTTATTTATAAATATTATAAATTTATAAATAAAACTTACAACTATCAAAAAAGATAAAAAGTTTAAACAAAACAATTGAGAGTTTATTAAAATCGTAAGTGCTATATATTTATTGTTAATCTGTTTATAAATTTATGAGTCATGCTAAAAATTTCAATATAACTATATTATTTACCATTTTTATAATTTATTATCAATTTTAGCTCATTTATTATTGTCTGCAAGAGGTTGCGCATCTTTTTTCTTTTGTCGCCTTATTATAATGTTACAAGAAAAAAGTAAAAAGTTAATAAAATATTCATTTGGGGTTTGCTATTTATGATTGACTTATCAATCGGTGTTTTAACAAGTTTTGTATCTTATCTTTTGTTACGATAATGCTATATTAGTTTACATTTAATTTTATTATCTCATATATTTTTTTATTTTTATTATTTGAGGGTGACTATAGCACTGCGTCTTAAAAAAAAACCATTGTACTTCCCCTCTTCTGTACTAAAGTACCCCAGCAGTTAGCTTCAACGTCTCCAAGAAGCTCAGCACTTTTGCTGGTTCAAGCGGTAAAAGTTTTTCTATGGTTTGTTGAGTGTCCCGAAGCACCTGCCTCTCTGCAGCAAAGTTGCCTTACAAGTTATCAGCAGGTGCAACGGTGTTTCTTCCTCTTTGTAGAATCTGCACAAACCATGATTGATAATTTTCATTCAGGCTCCCTATGTTTCGGGAGAAAGTAACTTTCTTTCTCCTTCTTCAGTTCCTCAGGTGCACTTGTGGGAGGTTCTACTAGTTAGCGCTTTTCGGCCCTCTGTGCTTCCAGAGGATGGTCTCCAGACTTCCTTCTCCTTACAGGGGAAAATCCCTGAAGCTCTATCGGTGGTATTTTGTCCGCTCCGGCAGAGCACCGCATACCGGATTAAGGCTATTTACTCACGGGAGTCACCTGGTGACCTTGAGGCTCCGTTCATAATACAGAAACCCCTGTATCATCCATCCTTCGGCACGAATCGCATAACACCTCAGACTGGGATAAAAGGAGGGGATTTGGGGATTAGGAAGGATGGGAAACGAAGGTAGTCTATCGGTGGTATTTTGTCCGCTCCGGCAGAGCACCGCATAACGGAGTAAGGCTATTTACTCAAGGGGGTCGCCTGGTGACCTTGAGGCTCCGTTCATAATACAGAAACCCCTGTATCATCCATCCTTCGGCACGAATCGCATAACACCTCAGACTGGGATAAAAGGAGGGGATTTGGGGATTAGGAAGGATGGGAAACGAAGGTGGTCAGGCCCAGCCCCTGATCACCTTCTCCTCCTCTTTCGTTTGTCCCTGCGTATAGCAGGTTAACAGGGTAGCCTCGTGAAGGCCGAAAGTCTGATGTGAGTGTTAGAGGCTATTAGAGGCGCTTAATCACTCCAGTACTACCCCTATCTCATATAAGAACTGAAGATTATTTTTATTTATTGTTCAAACTAATTTTTTTAAATCGACATATAATCTTTTCTTAATAATAAATGATATTTGTTATTATTAGAATGTTTAATTGTGATAACATCCAATGAAATTAAATTATTGGGCATATACGAGGTGTGTAAATAAAGTAGTGAGACTGATTTTTTTAAAATTTTCTATTCAAATATAATTACAATGTGATATTGTCACCGTATATCAAGGTCCAAGCCACAATAAGGATTGAGAAAAAAAATTTTTGTCAGTACAATCAGTTGGAATGTACTGACTCTGTGCAAGATCCCTTGTTATGGTAGAAACATCTTAGTATTTTTTTCCTATTTCTCATTATGGTTTAGATGTTAATCGCTATTTTACGTGTTTATTGTAAAATATTCTTATATTATACTATATAACAATTATTAAACGCTTGTGTAATAACTGAAAAAACAATAATGGACATATTTTTCTCATTTTTTTATGAGTGAACGTTGTACACTCTTTTTTAAATGTATCTAAAAACTTCTGATGTGCTAATATAATTTTTATGATGTTTAAATACTTGTAAAATTAATGATGATTAATTTATTTTGTTGTCTATGGTGAAGCCGAATACATTAAAGTTTATACCACAGAAGCTTCTGTAATGTGGCACTGCAAACAGAAACGTCACTTGAAAGACCTATGTTGTTCTTGTTTGTTGATGAGATAACTGAATCTTGAACAACAAACAGCATTTATACTGACATGAAGAAGTGTCAATCAAACGAAACAACAAAATTGATAAAAATTACAGTTTTTATACTGTGAATAACAAGTTCTATAATAAGTTATATACTATATAATATTATATAATAGTTTTAATAAAATATACAAATATATATATATATATATATATATATATAAGACTAAGATCTTTCAACCGTAACAAGTGGTCTTCGTCAGAGTCAAAAACCCAACTGAACACTAGATGCAGAAAACATCTGGTGAGGAGTTGAGAAGAGTGGGAGGGAAGAGTGGTATTTTAAAAGGGTGAAAGCACAGGAAAGGACTAATGTCCAGAAAGGGATGTTTGGGGAAACAAAGGAGTACAGTAAGAAAAAGTAAAAAACTGTCCGCTAGCTGTCAACCCTCTTTGAAGAGGCTATTGCCCTCGTGACGAAAGTATCAAGTTTGAAGAGACCGTTACTAATGTTTATAATATTAGATCTATTAAATTTAATTAGAGACGATTCAATAATATTTCTTAACAACATTGATTTTTCATAGGTAATAAATTTAGCTCCTGTCCAATCAATATGATGATTTTCATTTTTTATATGCAAGAATAAGGCACTACTTTTTTCCTGTCTACTTACGTTATATTGGTGTTGTTTTACACGTGTCTTTAATGATTTACCAGTTTGACCAATATAGATTTTATGGCAATTTTTGCACGGAATTTTATAAATACCAGCGGACTCCAATTCGCTTGGAGAGTTTTTTATTAACATATTACCCACGTTATTACGATTAGAAAACACTATATTAAAATCAAGTTGTTTGGCTAATCTTGGAATGGGGTCCAATGATTCGTGGTATGGCAAAATTATAGAATTGGATAATAAAAGGGGCTCTTTTGAAGTATTAGAGAAAGTTTTTTTAGCACCCTTCAAAGCTAAATCGATATAAGAAGAGGGGTATTTTAATGAAAGGGCAATTGACCTAATGTTATTAATCTCTTCATTGAGGAATTCAGGAGATGAAACTCTTAAAGCTCTCAAAAACATATTTCTAAAAACAGAAATTTTAACATTTTTTGGATGCGATGAATAAAAATGAACGTATGCAAGTACATTCGTAGGTTTTCTATATACACTAAAGCGTAACTCATTAGGTAACCTATGGATCAAGACATCTAAGAAGGGCAAATTACCACTTATTTCTTCTTCCATTGTGAATTTGATTGTCGGCACTAATGAATTCAATTTTGTTAGGAAATCAACTTTATTTAAAGAATTGGGACAAATGCAAAGAATATCGTCAACATATCTATACCATTTAACATTTTTGGGCAAAATTGAGCTTAACATTTTACTCTCAAAAAACTCCATATATAAATTACTTAGGAGGGGGGATAAACAGTTACCCATAGCAAGACCAAATTTTTGTATATACTCGTAATAATTATTTTCAAATTGAAAATGACAATCTACCACACATAACTTAATTAACTCTATTATAGTGGTAGATGGAAGGGGAAGGGAATAATTAATTAATTCCTCCTGGAGTAAGCTCAACAGATCAGTTACAGGTACATTCGTAAAAAGAGACTTTACATCGAAACTAATTAATCTATAATTTTTGTTCATGTTGACGCTTTTTAATTTTTTAATTAAATCCACATTGTTTTTTATATGGCTGCCTGGAATTTTTCCAATTAAGGGGCTTAAAATACTTAGTAACCATTTGGACAAGCCATATGATGCCGAACCAACCGAACTCACAATTAAACGTATTGGGTAATTATCTTTATGTGTCTTGATCAACCCGTACATATATGGCAAAGAAGGGGATTTTGATATAAATTTAGTAATAAGTTCCGGTTGATTTTTTAAGATAGTTTTAATTTTTTTATTAAATGAACTATTGACCCTTTCCAAAGGTTTAGAAATGGTTTAGAATCTTAACTTTGTATACACATTTTCATCATTTAGCAAAATCTTCTCAACTCCTCACCAGATGTTTTCTGCATCTAGTGTTCAGTTCGGTTTTTGACTCTGACGAAGACCGCTTGTTACGGTTGAAAGATCTTAGTCTTGTTTTCCCATTCTTATTGTGGTTTAATCATTGATTGTTGTTTCACGTGTTTATGTGAAATCTTTTTATATATATAAGTATTTATATATATAACTAATAATATATATAACAGATTTCGGTGATCCTAAGTATAAACGCTATGCCTCTTCCTTAGTATTATTGGATATCAAAGCCTATCTTGATCATATCTTTATATATACTATAACTAAATATAACCTCAAAGAAAAATTTTTTATAGTTGAAATATATTGTAATTTTGGTTAGTTCTATGAGAAATTTAACTTTAATAAGGAAATGTAACGACATAAAATTATAACTTTGATGGGTGAAATAATTTTAGTTCTTTTAGAAACTTAAAATCTCATTAGCCAACTTTGATAATGTAGATATATTTATATTTATAAATTTATTGACATGTAATTTCTTACAAAAGAGCTGCTAAATGGGTTGAATTAACCTTAGAATAGTGGGTACTTATATAAATAAAACAGATGAGAGGTGAATTAATATTAATAATTAATTTATTTTAATGATTTAATTTAATTATTGGTAAATTTTTGAACAGGGTGTTGTTGGTGAATCGCCCTTTTGTAAGGGTAGTGTAAATATAAATTATAATTAATTCAGTTAAGTTGCTCTTATTATTTAGTAGTATTTATATTGATAATAAGGTTAGTTAAATATATGGATATATAATACGTATTTAATCTATACAGCGAGGTGGGTTGAGTGCGGAGACGCATTGTTCTGAGGCCCTTTGTAAGGGCGCCGGGTGAGGGCGCACAAAGGGCACCACTAGTCCGTACCTTTGTGCCCTTTGTGGCCTCCAGTGAGCATCTTAAGCTAAACAATACCTTGTCCTATTGTAACCACCTCCTCTCTCCTTGGACAGCCAATCTCCCACCCGCCCTCCAAAAGCCAATCTTCACGACTATATAATGACTCCGCTTTCTGCCAGGCTGAAGAACACCCAAATTAACTCCTGTGCCGAGCCTTCGCTCCCAGCAAATCATCAACAACTGGCAGCAAAACCGCCCTTCACTCATACAGCCGTAATGGATTGTAAAACCCAACATCCTTCAGTCTATTCTTTAAATCAATATTTATATATATATATACAAAACTATAGTTTATCGGGACTCAGTCAGTTCTTCAGGTTGAAATTAAACTCTCATTGCCCACGTTTCGGTCTTTATTTAAAACCTTTTTCATAGGCAGAAGTATAAATTTTGAAACAGAAAACCTAAGTATTGCATTATTGATTGATATGGGTTTTTATGAGGATATAAGAAGAGTGTATGGAGAAGATGCCTATGAAAAAGGTTTTAAATAAAACCGAAACGTTGGCAACGAGAGTTTGATTTTTAATCCTGGAAAATTGACCAAACCCCGATTAGAGAACACACCTATATATATATATATATATATATACAAAACAAAAGTTTAATTAAAGGTTCAGTCGTTGTATTCCTGTGGAGCGACTCGTTTTTATCTTCTTGATGACGAGGATATTGAAATATAGTAGTGAGTTTCTGTTTCATTTCTGAGTGTTCTTTGTGTCAATATAGTTTATATATATATATATTATAGGGAATCAAATTTGCCTCTGAAAGAAACAATGTAATAAACAAAACAATAATAAGAAATACATTATTACGATTGATAATATTATTAATTTTATTTAGTTTTAGTTATTCTTAGAATAGTAGAAACATGTGTAGATAATATAATCTTATTTCAAAATTACATAATGGGATTAATTTTACCCCTACATGCTAAATTGGGTGAAATATAAAACTAAAGAGGTTAATAACAAAAGGGATGATTACAAACTCATTACTAAGCATGCCTAAAATCAAGAAGAGGTAATCAATTTTACAGGCAATAAGCAAGCCCTTGTACTCCTCATTAAACACTTAGCTGCTGAGAACACGCTTAACAAACTTATTACGAATATTCAGTTATGATTTAAAGGTGTCTTATTTAACCTACTAGGAAATTAGCATCAAAACAATACACTAATGCACTATGTACCATTTAAAACTTGTTATTTAGTTAAAAAAGTTATATTAGTTATATTTTAACCCTTAGCAATATAAGAAAACCATCTTCTATTTCCTAAGTAGTAGTTGTAGATGTAACTTTAGCTTAACAATTGCATTTGGAGCACTCTCTCTCTCTCTCTCTCTCTCTCTCTCTCTCTCTCTCTCGATATATATATATATAATGAAAGTTACAACTAGACAACAGAAAAAAGGCAAAAAAGAGGACTAACACTCACGATTCTCGATCATTTCGTCTGTCTTGCCGTCTTCAGGAGAGGAGAAAAAGAAAAAGGAGAAGGAACGAAGGAACGGAGACGCGAATGCATCCACTGACCAATACAAACACCCATACAGTGTATATATATATATATACATATTAGCGTATACATGATTACATGTATATATGTATACATTATATATATACATTTATATATGAATATATGTACTACGAGTACATATACATATATGTATACATTACGTATATACATGTATACATTACGCGTATACATTATACATGATTTGCGCTCCGTTCTTCGACGTGGGGAGACCTCTCTTATTTTGTCCTCTGTTCTAGTCTACTTCTGATGACGAACAACAGTTCAAAATATTGAATTCTGTATGTGCGCTTTTTATTCTTTTTTCTATTTCGTACATTGTGTAATTTAAAGTTATATATATATATATATATATATGAGTTAGCTTCAGCTACTCAAAGGGACTACTTCTACCCGATGACGACGACTGTCGAAATATCGTTGTGAGTCTTTTGTGTGTGTCTTTTATTTGTGTTTTCTCTTTCCTGTGTGAACTATATATATATATATATATATATATATATATATAAACTCCTTTGTTTCCCCAAACATCCCTTTCTAGATATTTGTCCTTTCCTGAATGTTCCTGGATATTTGTATTTTTGGATATCTTTCTGGATATTTGTATATATATACAAAATATAGAAGTGAATCGCTCCAAAGATTGGCAACGACTGGCTGACTGTCTTAAGGATGCCACCAGCGTCTTCAATATATATATTGTTAAAAGTTGCAGCTACTTCGGCTCTCACGATTTTTGCGCTGGTAGATTCGATCTTGCGGGCGATTTTCTGATCTTTTGCTTAGAGTTTCCACAGTAATTTTCCAAGGGACATCAATTGATTGGTGTCCATAATTACGTTGGTCATCGTCAAGTAAAATTTCACTAGCGATCGGATGCGTATACAGTTTTCCTTAGTCGGTCAATATACATACCTTATTGGCCAATGAGAGTCCAGGATTCAGTTTTCGTTCTTCATGTTCATTCCACTTCATGTTGGGCTCTATGTTAGTGTTAGTTGGAGTGATGAACATTTCCTTCACTTGAAGATTAATTGAGGGGTTTCTTTCTTAGTAAACGAAGCCACTAAAATATGTAGTTTATCGGCATTTGCCTCTCATTGTATAATGCTAGTACCTTCCACAAGCATCTTTCTTGTTAACTCTACATTGTGCTTTTCCTGGGCATGTGTCTTTGGAGCACCGGCAGTCAAATGAAGGGTTAAACTCCTTGAGGGCTTTGTTGTAGTAAACCCCATATGTACTTTGAGTACACAACTCAGTGAAGTACCCATCAAATGAATGTTCCTTTGCAAAAGTCCAAAATAACTATATATCAAAGTGAAGAAATAAAATATCTCATTCTATAATGAAGTACATTTTTAATTTATTCCCATTTCTTTCCTATCTACAGAATACTAAAAATATCGAAAAAATGAAAGGAAGGAACTTAGAGGTAAAAAATATAATAAATGTAGACAATAAGCATAAAACAATTAAAAAGATAATTATTCCACGTAATTGGTTGGTATCCCCGAAAACTAATTTTGCAAATTAATTACCTATTATTATCCATATCAATTATAATGTTATTGCAGCAAAAAAAAACAGTATATTTGATTATCTTAGCTGCGTGGATGCCAAAAAAAAATATGAGATGGGAAAATAAAAAAAAAAAATTGTAATTACGTGTGAAAGGAAGAAGGCTAGGACTATGGAATGAAACATAGAGGGTAATTACCACCCCTCCTGAACCCAGTGGCCACCGCGACCGGCCCCTGACAAATGTCCAAGCCCCTGTCCTCCCTTCTCCCTTAGCTTCAAATTTCCCTTCTCCGAATATATATTTTTTTTTTTTTTTTTTTTAGGGTGAAACTTTCCATTCCTCATTACAAAACACCGTAAAGCTGGGCATATCTTTGTTGTTTAAACTACTCTTTTTTTGTCTTTCTTTTTTTTTTTGTTATACCTTTGAAAATTATCAATTCACCACAAAAAAATATATTTCACGGTAGACTACAGTGATATTAGAAATATGTGGTTTATAAATATCAGGCAACGCACATGCACACACACACACACACATATATATATATATCAGTTATATATATCAGTTATTATATATCAGTTAGCTTCAGCTACTCAAAGGGACTACTTCTACCCGATGACGATGACTGTCGAAATATCGTTGTGAGTCTTTTGTGTGTATCTTTATTTGTTTTTTCTCTTTCATGTGTTAACTATATATATATATATATATATATATATATATATATATATATATATATATATGTGTATATATATATATAAACTAGAATTTAAAAAAGAACACATAGAAAGGAAACCACTGAACTCACTACTATATTTCGATGTCCTCGCTGAGTCGATGACTATCAGTTGAGTCGTTATCAGCCTTTGGAGCGATTCACTTCTTTTCCTGAAGACGAGGACATCGAAATATAGTAGTGAGTTCAGTGGTTTCCTTTCTATGTATTCTTTTTTAAATTCTAGTTTATTCAGTTCGAAGAATCGTTTCTCTAATTGTATATATATATATATATATATATATATTTATAATGATTACTGTAAACTGTGTCTTAATACCATCACTAAGGACTCATTTTCTCTTTTTAATTACCCTGAAGATGACTGGAAGCCAGTCGAAACATGTCGGTTCCCTCTTAATTAACATTCTCCATCGTTTGGATGAAGGAAAGAAGAAGGTTTTCAGAAACCTTGAAAAACTGGTAAAGAAAATAACATCAGTGAAATACGGTCAGTTGTTCAATGAAATATATATATGAATTAAATACTACAATAAACAATATATATTAATTAAAATGCTTTAAGGCCTTTCGTTACAACATCATCAAAGGGCTAAATGAAACAACCAAAAAATATAATGTCATTATATTTTTTGTTTGTTTCATTTATCTCTCTGATGATGTTGTAACGAAAGGCCTTAGAGCATTTTAATTAATATATAATTGTTTATTGTGGTTTTTAATTCATATATTATATCAAGAGTTATTGTTGATTATTAATTTATATATATATATATATATATATATATATATATTGTGTGTGTGTGTGTGTGTGTGTGTGTGTGTGAGAGAGATTAAATTTTCTGCCTAATTTTGTCTTGATCAGTTTTTTGGATTTCCTTTCCAAATCTCGTATTAGTCCTTTAAATTCACCAGGAACTAGGTATATTAACTTACCATGTATTAATGAAGGACTGTTCCTCAAATATACGAATGTAATATATATATACAAAAATCACAATAAATAAACATGTTATGCACTCAATGAAACCAAACCACAAGAAAAAAAAGAAAACAATAGAAAAATGCTCTGAGGCCCTTCAATTCATGTCTTTAGAGAGCAAACAAAGTAAGAACTAAGAAGATAACATAGAATATAACAAATAATAATAATAATAAGATATTAGTTAATAATACCATTAATAAAAAATATAAAAATGACAAAAAATACATTAAAATAATAAGAAAATTGGATACTAAGATAAACAAATAAAAAATAGATACCATTTTCGGTAGTTCTACGATTTGTTTATTGTATATTATTTTAAACATACCTCATTAAAGATCTTGCCAACATTAAGTTTAGTATGTTTCCTACATACCTTTTCAAGGTTTCGAATGCTACCTTTCCATCTCTGTGGTACCATATAAATTAACTCACTGATTTTTTTATCTTTCATTGTATTTTTCATATTACATTTCCGACGTTTCGGTCTACGTTGACCATTTTCAAGGATTCTATATACAAGGTTTTTTTAAACAATTCTAATAAATACTTATTTACAATGACAATTACCTCACTTCTATCGAACATAACTAATAATAAAATATTCTTTTAAAAAACACTACCTTAATAAACATGAGTAACAGGTTTGCTACAAAATTCCCTACATGAACATTTACACAACATTATTTAAATCACTATATAGTTATTTTTCACGAATGTAACTTTAAAATTCTGGAAAAACAACAGGACTGATCATTAATGTTCGGCTTCTTTTCCTTTATGCATAATGATTCAATTATATGCAGCCTCGTGTGATTATTTTCTGCATATAATACTTCAATGTTGTCTTCCAGCATTTTTCTACTTAGCCTGCTTTTATGTATGTTCATTGTGTGTTCTTTCGGTCCTCCGGCTGCGAGAATGCATGGAAAGGTAGCATTCGAAACCTTGAAAAGGTATGTAGGAAACATACTAAACTTAATGTTGGCAAGATCTTTAATGAGGTATGTTTAAAAGAAGGTCTGCTCCCAAAGTATACCAATATTTGTATATTATTTATATATAAAAAAATTATATCAATAGTTCCAAATGTAAACGGTAGAGTGTGGTAGTATCGAAGCATCATATCACTCTTATCATAACAACATATTCTATTATAACTTTTGTTACTGTCCATTTCATCCATCCTGTTTTATTAATTCTTTGTGAATTATTTTATTAGTCTGTACTCTTTGTATGGTTTATGATGATCTATGAAATTGAAAGCTTGTTTATTAAGTAGTTTTAATTATTTAACCTTTAGGATTTTGAGTTGTCGCCAGTGATCAGTGTTCTCGGTATCAGTTTGTAACAGGTGCTTATATACTTTTGAAAATAGAATTATAACAAAATTATTGATTGCAATTTTTATGAATTTTACTTTTTTTAGCTTTTAATAAACTTATTAACATGCGTTATTTAAGAAAAAAAATGTCTTTATTCATTAGCAAAATACCAATTATTAAAAAAAATTATCAAAATATTGACCTTGGCATTAAAAATAGATAAATAAACATTGGCATTTATTGTCTGATGCGAACAAGGGCAACTTTATATATTCTAGGCGGCCTTTAAGTCATAAAATCTTCTTCCAAACACTTAAAATGATTTCAACTCCCTTTTATTGATTGATAATTCAAATCATCTACCGAAAAATGTATTATTCGTATGAAAACTGACGGCCAGATTATAGTCTTTCCATTGGGTCTTTGCTGAATAAATTCCTTCAAATTTAATACTTTCTCAGTTTATATTGGAAATGGATGAACGGGAAGGGCTTTCTGCATTAATATATACATTGAATCTGTTGGAAACGTCTTTTCTATATTGGTTCAGATTTGATGCCAATTTTTATCACATTCTACCTTCTTGATGGAAATCCGTATAAATATTTTAGAAAAATATGTTTTTGTTTAGTTTTCATGGCGAATTTATTCTTTTAGTCGCGTCATTTAAAGTTATAGTCCGCCTTGCTTAATACCAAGACACTATATGCTCTCTAGTTCTCTATTGTAGATATGTAAGACGTATTATTGATGAATTGTATTTATTTTTTGGTCTTCCTTTACTACCAGTTGAACTAATTATTAATTAATTATTAATTAACTAATATTAATAATTGTGTCTCAGTCTAGTAATGTTTGCCTTGTTCTTCGTATTTCAGGCAGCTCGTTTCTCTTCCATTCCTTCAGTAATATTTTTCTCTTTTAGTTTATAAATTTCATCACTTTCTTATTTAAGTTTTCCCTCACTTATTTTGAGGTATACATTCCACTTCAATACTTCCATTTCGTCAAACCATAGTTCTTTCCTGCCTTAATCTCTTTTTTTTTTTTAAACAATTATTTGGATTTTTGCTATCTTTAATTTCAAAATAGTTTTCTGTCATTTCAAATGTTGTGTTCATTAATAAAAATTACAACTGAATTTCATGTTATGATTTCTTTTGTTAATTCGAATGCAATTTATGACATTTGAAATAATAACCATTTCTACAAGAGTGTAAGTTTTTAATAATATTTGTTAAAACAACATATTCTTATTTAATGAGTTGAATAATCTCCGTTTCATGATCTCGGGTTAAAAATCTCTTGGTTAGACAGTTATTGTTCATGTTGAATTTCATTGAATTTTCTTTACATCTTGATGTCCAGATGATGGCTTGTTTTAATTATTCAAAATATAAAACGGCCCGTTAAGGATTGTTTATTTGTTTTAATTGTGTCAATTTCTACCATCTTGATTAAAACTTATAAGTAGATATTTTAAAAAATTATATTTTGTTTAGTTTTCATGGCGAATTTATTCTTATAGCCACGTTATTTATGATTTAGGATCGTATCACTAACTGTTATGCTCTCAGAATGTTTTGCTGGTAGATATCTTGTCCTGTTATTTCATACCTAACATATACCTGTCATGTGCACAGGTAATATTTTCCTTTATTTGCTTGCTTTAAATTGTTTTCTGTTAAAGCAGAAATACTTTTATTAATATGGATGCCATAATCTTGTTCCTAATAAATTTGTTTGAGTAAATTAGATTACAAGTATGAATCTTTGAACATATTTGGGACTGGAGGCATGAAGTTTTTTTGAGATTTTTCCTTATCACGAAAAAATCTTCCAAGTTGAAGAGTTTTTTTTTTATTGTTCAAACCGCTGCACTAGCGGCTGATAACGTCAACCCTTTACCGGCTTTTTGTTTGATCGGTGATTCTACATTGGGAGTCCTACATTTTGACTAACTCAAGTGCATTTCGAGTGGGGATCTTTAACGAGTACCTGACATCGTACAGGCTCAAGACCGACGGCTAACGTCGTCTCCGAGGGACAACGTAGTCAGATTTATTCATCTTCTGGGTGAATAAATCGAGGGTCAGGTGAGGATTGAACCCCGGACCTACCAGTTCAGAGGCGAGCACGTTAACCACTGAGCTAACCTGACCCTTAAGTTGGAGAGTTACACAATCACGCTTCCTGGTGGCAATAGAAAACATGATAAATCTATTGTTCAGATTGAATAATTTACTTTTTTCACGAAAAAAATTTTATCTATTATTTTTAATTACTAGTTTAAACAATTTTCTTCCAATTAAGAAATTTGTTTGCGTTTTGTATACATATGTGAAAGGCTCGAGAATGGATGTGTGGTGAAAGGTTGGTTCAGATTAGAAGATGGTTAAAGTTTTGTTAGGGATTGAAGGTTTTATCGGAGGGAACACGGAATCTGGGGAGGGCCTTAGGAGGGAGAAGAGGCAATAAACTGCGATGGTGGCGGGAGGGGTTTTTGGTGTGAGTCGAAGGAACGAACGGTCGGCTGACCAGCACAATGCATCCTAATCAGATCCGAGAGTAATCCGACAGCCTCTCCCATTCAACTAGCCCCCATCTTGCAACACCATCATCTTTAACTTGGCCCCCCACCCACAACTACCTGCCCCCCGTCGACCAAATCAGAATTCAATCCAAGCTGCGCCTCAACCTCATCTATTGCTATCAAACCAGCAGATCATTTTTAAAAGCACTTCGCCTACTGCTTAATGTTCAACCATAAATAATCAAAATCTAAGAGCTTGTGCCTTAAATTAAACGAAATCTTTAAATTTTATTTCAATGAATCAGACAGAATTTTCAATTTTAGAATCTCTTTTAAATCATGAGATATTTTAACTTATGTTTTTTTTTAAATGAATTTTATTTATGTTTCTACACCAGAATATGTATAACTTATACAGTCTTATCAAGTACGTTTTTTCCCCTGTCTTAATCGGTTTTAATGCTTCACTTCCTTACCTCAGACTAATTTTTTTTTTAATTTATCGTATATGTTATCGTACGAGGTATGGAATAATTTTTTTTTTTTTTTAAACCAATCCCCTAGTGGGTGATAACGTCAGCTGATAACCGGCTTTTTGATTGTTCGGTAATTCTACAGATTCTATATTGGGAGTAACGGTCGGCTGACCAGCACAATGCATCCTAATCAGATCCGAGAGTAATCCGACAGCCTCTCCCATTCAACTAGCCCCCATCTTGCAACACCATCATCTTTAACTTGGCCCCCCACCCACAACTACCTGCCCCCCGTCGACCAAATCAGAATTCAATCCAAGCTGCGCCTCAACCTCATCTATTGCTATCAAACCAGCAGATCATTTTTAAAAGCACTTCGCCTACTGCTTAATGTTCAACCATAAATAATCAAAATCTAAGAGCTTGTGCCTTAAATTAAACGAAATCTTTAAATTTTATTTCAATGAATCAGACAGAATTTTCAATTTTAGAATCCCTTTTAAATCATGAGATATTTTAACTTATGTTTTTTTTTTAAATGAATTTTATTTATGTATCTACACCAGAATACGTTATTAATTTAATGTATAACTTATATAGTCTTATCAAGTACGTTTTTTCCCCTGTCTTAATCGGTTTTAATGCTTCACTTCCTTACCTCAGACTAATTTTTTTTTAATTTATCGTATATGTTATCGTACGAGGTATGGAATAATTTTTTTTTTTTTTAAACCAATCCCCTAGTGGGTGATAACGTCAGCTGATAACCGGCTTTTTGATTGTTCGGTAATTCTACAGATTCTATATTGGGAGTCTTAAATTTTGCCTAACTCAAGTGCATTTTCGAGTAGGGATCTTTAGCAAGTACCTGACATCGTACAGACATGGGACGATGTACTCAGATTTATTCACCTCCCACGTGAATAAGTCGAGGGACTGGTTGAGATCGAACTCCAGACTACCAGCCTAGAGGTATAGAATGATAGTAGAACTGTTAAAATAAGTTTTAAACTCTTATAAACAAGTAGAAACATCACTATTAGTCTTCTTACTGACAGACGAAAGCTCTAAGACAGTGGTCCTAGAACAGGAGTAAATTACTTCAAATGGAGTAAATTAGAAATTTTGGGAGGTAATGAAGGTGCTACAGACATGGATGTGCTAACTGAGGGGAAATAGAGAAAAGTATATATCAATTATCCCCTGATCTTTAAACTATAGAAACGTAGAGTCTTAGCAATACTATCAAAAATCTCTGATATCCAGTTTGCTGTATTCAAGATAAAATACTATCACTTTTTCAAATCTTAAAGTATCTGATATAAACATATTAAAGATGTCAATGTCATCTGAAAATATTAAAATTTTTTAATAGTTTCTTTATTATTTTTATTCCAGAATTAATAACATTGTTTTTCATTGTGTGCCATTTTATACCATAAAGTAGAACATTATTTTTATTATCTCCATTCTTATACCAGGAAGAATACCATTATTTTTCTTTGTGTGCCATTCTCATGCCAGATAGAATAACATTATTTTCCCTTGTATGCCATTTTATACCATAAAGTAGAACATTATTTTTATTATCTCCCATTCTTATGCCAGGAAGAATAACATTATTTTTTTTGTGTGCCATTCTCATGCCAGATAGAATAACATTATTTTCCCTTGTATGCCATTTTATACCATAAAATAGAACGTCATTTTTATTATCTTCCATTCTTAGCAAGAAAGAATAACATTACTTTTCATTGTATGCCATTTTTATGACAGAATGATTAAACAGTTTTGTCTCCAAAATATTGGATTCAATAAAATTTTCTTCTAGTATTGCGTGAATTTGAAATACATGATGGTCAATAGTTTTGTTTGTGTGCCATGTAACGTTACAAATAGTGTTTTATTTCAATTTTCAATATGATTACTAGTTTTTTTTCCTGTGTGCTATTTTCACGCCAAAATGACACGGCTTTTATTTCCTATGATAGATGAAATTAACTTCTAAGATTTCTACAATACACATTTTTTTCCATTTATTATCTATGAATACTATAAGTAAATTAGTTGGTACACCAGAGTACTTTCAAGTGTGGGAGTAAATTCATTTTACTACAATTCTATTTTGGTAACAGCCAAATAAGTTACCCACCCCCTGCTCTAAGACAACATGACTCAACTGATTGATAAGATGACACTGAGTGCTATTCAATTGAAAAACAATGTTGTGAAAACTTCAAGCACTAAAACTGATAGGGTAGGGATTTTTTTTTTAAGCGAAAAAGAAATGAAGCTGGATTAATATCATATGTTTGACAGCTGCAATATCCTCAGCTTACAAACACGATTACAAGGCTTTGAAAGGATATTGGGAAAGATGTTTTTCAGGTGGGTGTTTTTTTTTTAAGAAATATGAAGGAAGATATATCTTATAGAAAAAAAAGATAAACTTTTTAATGACATTTATATTAGAAATAGGTAAAACCGTCATACCTCCTAAGATGATCTTGGAATCGTTGGAGTCGTACCATTTTTTTCTTATCATAAAAAAAAATTAGAAAGAATAAAATTAATAACAAATACGAAAGCCCTAGCAATAATAAATACGCGTCTATAACATACCTAAGAAATATTAGTAAAAAAAATAGCGAATTTAATAAAACGATACAACATAAAGATAGGATTTAAAACTAATAGTTCTATAAGTCAAATATTAACTTGCTCAACCAAAAATGTAATTATTAAATATGAAAGAAGTGGAGTATATACATTAAAATGTAATGATTGTAACCAAATATATATTGGACAGATGGGAAGAACCCTAAAAGTAAGATTTAAAGAACATCTTAAAGACCATCTTAAATAATACAAATAAATCAAATTTTGCAAACCACCTGACTGAACACGGACATACACCTGACAGCTTAGAAAACACAATGGGCTTACTACAGACAGGACAGAAAGGATAGAGACTCAACATAACTGAACAGATAGAAATATATAAACATAAAAATGCGGGTAAATTAATAAATGAACAAATAAATTACCAATCCGATATTTTATGTAAATCACTAATAAAAATAAAAAGACGGTATGACGAAGTTAAAAAATATAAAAAACCTAAACTAGATAATAGCTAAAAACTAAAAATCAAAATAATAATATCAGGATAGCAGTGGACTTAACAGATAACCAACCCCCTATATAACAGCTCAGTAGGTTTGTTGTAATCAAAGATGGATAACGTTCTAAAGCGCTCCAACTCCATGATCATCTTACGAGGTATGACGGTTTTACCTATTTCTAATACAAATCATAATAACCTCAGTGGTATTAACAATATGCATGTATTTTTAATGACAGTGGCAATCTTATGACACCTACAGAAAAAAAGTTGTGATGAGAAAGGAGGAACAACTTCAATCATTCCTCAGTCTAAAAGAGTAATACTTTGGAGTTAGGCAAATTTTAGGAATCTCAAAGTAGAATCACCAATCAAACAAAAAGACCGTAAAGGGCTAACGTTTTTAACCCAGTATGGGATCGGCTTAAACAATAAAAAAAAAAAAGCTTATTCAGACAAAACCTTTCTTTCATTTATATATAGGTATTGCAAACTTGCAATATTCCAGAGATAGTAATTTAGGAAAAAATGTTTCTAAACTATTTTTTTTTGCCAAAAAAGTGAAATTTTCATGAAGAAGTACCTAAAAAGAATAAGATACATCTACACTATATGACCCAGTTTAAAGTGGATGAAGGGTGAAGTATTTAGTAGAACTCAGTAGTCTTAATTTTAATTTATGATAAAGAAAACACTAATGAATAAATAATCTTTCAGCAAAGAATGTTCATCACTTTTGTTTCATGTTCTATTGTAAGAGTCCATTACAATAGAATAGATACACTATGAAATATCTGAGAACAGTGTATTGAAAAAGATTCCACACCTCTTGTATGGTTACTATAATACAGTCAATTATGAAGGGTCTCCATATAAATTTTTATCCTTTCAGATGAGCATTCGTGACCAACAGAAAACAAAAATTTCTTTTCAGATAAAATATTTTTATTTTATTTTTTTTTTTAAATGAAGCAATAGCTCCTAATTTAAAAATTACCTATTACCATTAATAGAAAGAATAAAGAGTGATTGTTTTGAAATGTTGGATGTGTGTTTTTATTCGAGCTGACGGGAGTATAGATGACTGATGGCCCAGACTTGCTCGAGTGCTTTAGATACTGTCAGCTGACGTTTCTCTTTATATAGGGGGAAGGAACAATGAAATGAAAGGGAACAAATGGTTTGCGAAAACTCTAACAAAGCTTCATTGTTTCATCTCTGTTAGAATTATATTTTCTCTCGGCACCATAATTTTGCCTTCTTATGTCTGTAGTGTACTAATAGAAAAATACAGACAAAGAGCCTTTTAGCTTTAATTCAACCATATCCATCATATGTCATTTTCTTTTGTCAAATAATCTTTGAAATGTTACTTCATTGAAAGTAATATTTTGTAATCAAAAAATGAAAATAAATTTTGTGTGTTTAGTGAATTACATGGTTTGGTGCCTTAAAAAATATGTTGATACATTTTTTTTTCATAGTTTAGATGTACTGAATTCAATGTCAGAGAATAATCAGAGTTAATGATATTAAGGGGGGCCAAGCTAGCTCAGTGGTTACATGCTCGCCTCTGAACTAGGAACGGAGTTCGATTCTCACCTGACCCTCGATTTATTCACGCGGGAGGTGAATAAATCTGAGCACGTCGTCAAATCTGAGAAGGACGTTAAACTGTCGGTCCCAAGCCTGTACAATGTCAGGTACTCGTTAAAGATCCCTACTCTAAATACATTTGAGTTAGGCTTAATTTAGTACTCCCACTGTAGAATCAATCTTCATTGTGTGGTATCACAAAGGGCCAATGCTCGGCCTACGTGTGTTCCCTTGTGGAACTGCCACTGAAACCTAACCTACCTAACCTAACCTAATGATATTAAGAAAAGGAATGTATTTCATACGTGTCTATTCAAAAGAGATGAATAGATACTATTAATAGTATAATAGATACTATTTTTGCCACTCCCGGGGTGGCCGTGGGATTTGCCGCCCCGTCCCCCTACCTTGGTCATTGATAATCCCTTAACATCCAAAATCTCACAAAGTCCTCAAAATATTTATGCTAATAGAATTACAATCAAGCATCTAATTTTAGACTGCTCATATTAATTCCAGACTTTCAGCTTACAGTACTCGTTTATATATTCAGTCGTCTATACAGCTAGTCTATATATTGGTGTAATATTTTTCCAAAAAAAACTCTGTGTAGAGGATTGTTTCTTCAGCTTTCCAATCATAGTTGAAATAATTTTCCATAATATCCACAGTTATTTACTTTTAATTTTTTAAGATATATAAAATAAAATTATTTTTTTCTTTAAACTGATATTAAAACTGATATTAATCATCTTTTGATCTGTTTCAGGTAACGAGTCATTTTCAACTCATTTCTGGCCAAGTTAACATTACTTGAAGTTCATTTACGATTTCTTGAGGTAAGTGAATATATTCAAACTATGCATGGTGATTAGAATATAGAACTAACAATATAAAGTGTTTCAAATGAAAAATAATAAATAATAATGCAGATTCCTATAAAGAGTGTACATTATTTTTTCATTGTATTTTAAGTAATTCTGTATTTATGAATACCTGAAGAGATTAGAAATATATCTCTTACTTACCAAAACTTCAGGTAAGGTGTTTCTATGAGAATTATTAGACTGGACCAATCCACGATAAAAAAAGTATTTATATATATATATATAATATATATATATATATATATATATATATAGTAGACGGCAGCTTCCGCATTTACGACTTTTTTGCTCGTTTTCTCTAGTTTTCTTACTAGTTTTTTCTGGTAGGGAGTGATTTCATGGAGGAGTTGTCCCAGAGACATCAAAGAAATAATCTTTTAGCTTAATCAATAATATTATATTTTTTACACTTACAAACTTTCGATTTTCTCAGAAATCATCTTCAGGTATATATCATTATTAAACAGATTAAATTCACAGAATAAATTTTTTTAAATGTTAAACAGACATTAAAAGGAATAAAAATTTAGATGTTAATAGAACTAGATGAACTTTGTGAAAAAACAAAACAAGTCCACTGTGACAAGGAATTGTCACAGTGGACTTGTTTTGTTTTTTCACAAAGTTCATCTAGTTCTATTAACATCTAAATTTTTATTCCTTTTAATGTCTGTTTAACATTTAAAAAAATTTATTCTGTGAATTTAATCTGTTTAATAATGATATATACCTGAAGATGATTTCTGAGAAAATCGAAAGCTTGTAAGTGTAAAAAATATAATATTATTGATTAAGCTAAAAGATTATTTCTTTGATGTCTCTGGGACAACTCCTCCATGAAATCACTCCCTACCAGAAAAAACTAGTAAGAAAACTAGAGAAAACGAGCAAAAAAGTCGTAATGCGGAAGCTGCCGTCTACTTTAATAAAATATGTTTACAAGAAAATCTGCTGCCAATATACACTAATATATATATGTGAGATTAAATTTTCTACCTATTTTAGATTTCTTTTCCAAATCTCTTATTAGTTCTTTAAATTCTCCAGGAACTTTATATATATATATATATATATATATATAAATAAATAATAATCAAAATAACACTTGATGTAATGGATGGATTAATTTAACACAATGAAACTAATTTGGGAACAACGCTCTAAGGCCTTTTGTCAACACATCGTCAGAGAGCAAGTGAACTGAAAAATAATAATAAATACTTCTTAACCTGGTTGATTGAAATTTCTAGAATTGTTGGTAACCCTGAATGTGTTTAATGATGAAGAAGTCTTCATCTGTTTAACTATTCCGCTAATCAAAACTTCATCCAATTTATAGAATCCTAGGCTATTGTTCATTAATTTCCCATAAAAGTTCTTTATGAGTGCACTTTCCACAATATTCCTTCTTCTTTCCGAAGACACAATTCATTTGCTTCATTCCAATTAATCACATGATTACAGTTTCTTATGTGTATGAACAAGCCACTCTTTTCGTCTTCTCTTCTGATCGAATATTTGTGTTGTTTTATCCTTGAAACAAGACCTTTGCTTGTCTATCCAATGTAAGACATTTCGCAGTCAGTACATGGTATCCTGTATACACAACAGTCCTTTCTTCTTGGTTTATTATTGGCAAGCCTGTTAAACAAATTACCACCATTTCTGAACACAGAGACGTCCAACTTTTTCATAAATGAAGGCATATCTTTTAAACAAAGACTGTATGGAATGACTAACAAATTCCTTCTTGCGAACTGTTCTTCATTATTTAATATCATAGATTATTTCACCTTCTTTAGATATTGTCGATTAATCTTTTTGGATACATTAAAGAACTTGCTATTTGTAAATATTTCTGATTTTTCATCTAAAAACTCCTCACTGCAAATTTTGAAAGCCCTTATGAACATGCTACTAAAAACTGATCTTTGTTTTGATTGTAGTAAATTAATCTATATATATATATATATATATATAAGATTTCTCATAAACACGGGAAATAACAATCAATGATCAAACCACAATATGAAATGAAAAAAAAAAAAGACTAAGTTATTTCAATCATAACAAGCGGTCTTCGCCAGGGTCAAACACCCAACTCAAACAATTATGCAATTAAAAATTTTATTTTATTCCTGATTCAGTTGGGTTTTTGAGTCTGAGGAAGACTGCTTATTAGCGTTAGGATCTTTGTAGTTTTTCTCATTTCTTAATGTGGTTTGATCATTGATTGTTATTTCATGTGTTTATTTTGAAATCATATAATACATATATATGATCAGACAACAATATCAAATGGGAGAAAAAAAACTAAGATCTTTCAACAGCAACAATCGGTTTTCATCAGAGTCAAAACCCAACTCAGAAGTTGAAAGATCTTAGGTTTTTTTTCATTTCATATTGTGGTTTGATCATTTTTTGTTTTTTCAGGTGTTTATGTGAAATCTTGTCATATATATATATATATATATATATATATATATATATATATATATATATATATATATATGTATCATATATATATATGTATATATATGATATATATATATATATATATATATCAGACTAATTCGAAAGTTACTCTGAGAGCTTCAGAAGAAGCACTTAATAGTCTTCTGGGCGGTAGATCGGCTCCTGGGCTTAACCTCAATCGTTGATTTTTTTTTTTTTTTTTAAAGTTGTTATCAGCTTTTAATTTCATTTTAGTTAAATGTTTTCGTTTTTTTAATTTTTATTTGGCTTTTATCTCTTTATCTTCCCTGTCTACCTTTCCTCCGAAAGTTGGCTACACTGTTTGAGTGCTTCAGTTCGAACGCCAAGTCAGTCGTTATCAGCCTTTGGAGCGATTCACTTCTTTTCCTGAAGACGAGGACATCGAAATATAGTAGTGAGTTCAGTGGTTTCCTTTCTATGTGTTCTTTTTTAAATTCTAGTTTTATATATATATATATATATATATATATATATATATATATTCGTATGTGTGTGTACAGTATATGGTCAATAACAAAAAAAAATAATTTTCAGAGAAGGACGAAAGACGGATCTGGAAGTCATCAATCAAATGTGAAGAGTGTGGGGTGAGAGGGGTGATAGACCACCGCCTCCTTGATAAAGGGCCTATTGATTAAAGCCCAGACTTGGCCTTTACCTCCTTTCTATATCCACCCTAGTTTTTTTTTTCATTTCGACTTCCAGTCCAGACAGTGGCTAGCAACTATTTTCGCCCTAGCGGGGCAACCATAAGATTTGCTCCCCCGCCACTAGAACCGCGTTGCCCATTGAAAATTCCATTCAAGTCCAACAATAAATATTTATTTCCATGGAATTACAATTAAGGAGCTCATTTTTAAACTGTTATTATTAGTACCAGACTTTCATCTTTTTTCAGTACAATTATCATTAAAGAATACAGAAGATTTTTTTTAAAACAAAAACGTATAATTCAATCATAAAAAAATGGGTCAATTAAATTAACTGCCTACTCAAACAAAATATAATAAACTTTTAACTCCTTTAAAAGAAACTAGTTTTGAACAATTTTAAATTAATTTGTTTTTAATTTATCAAATATTACTGTTGAAAAACCGTTGAAAAAACAATATTACAATCATAAAACATAAAATCAATTACGTCCTTAAAAATTCTTGTTGGTATAAAAGTCCAAAATTTTTGTTAACGTTTTATTATTTAAATTTTTTTCTTATTTTCTATTTTTACCCTTTGAAAATGCAGTCCCCTGGCACGTGCTGACAGAGGTGGATCAGCCTTGCTACGTCCTACTTCCAGCCATGATATAATTAATTATGCGATGAAATAAGAGTGCCATTAATCACCTAAATCTTAGAGAATAGTATTTCTTTGGCAATCTTGAGACTGGTATCAGGGATCTGTTTAGATTTATTGTTCTCTCGAGATGGTTCGAGTGGACCAGGAGACAAAAATTCTGTTTTTGTGGTATCACAAGGGGCCGGCTTGTGGCCTATGTATCTTCTCTCTCGGGACGGCCACTGTAACCTCACCTAACCTATCTAAATCTAAGCTTATTGTTAATTTATTGTTATTTTAATTTTAGTAGCACAGCTCCTAGGAGGCAACTGAAATGTTTTTATAACTTTACTATAAGTAAAGTATACTGATCGTGAAAAAATGAGATCTCGTGATTTTGACGGCATTACATGTTTTAAGATCCCAAAGTCATTTTATAACTTTTTTTCGATGATGTCTCTCTCTCTCTCTCTCTCTCTCTCTCTGTGTGTGTGTGTGTGTGTGTGTGTGTGTGTGTGTGTGTGTGTGTGTTGTGTGTGTGTGTGTGTGTGTGTGTGTGTGTGTGTGTGTGTGTGTGTGTGTGTGTGTGACAGAGAGAGAGAGAGAGTGAGAGAGTGTGTGAGGAGGGGGAGAGAGTACCCAAAAGTTTGTGTAAACGCTACAGTTTACAATCTTTGATAGATCAAATTAATATTTTACATAAAAATGGGCCTCACAGCGTTGATGATGTGCTGTATAGTTTGAAAACAATTATGCATAATAGAAGAGTCACTTTTTTTTTTGCAAAAAATGTGTTCTTAGACATTACTTTTCTCCTGAGCAACAAATTCTGTAGTTTTGAACTTTTGATATTAATTTTGAGACTATAGAAGATAACTGAAAAAATCCTCACTTTTCTAAAACAACTAAAAATATTTTTTTTTTTTCAATAAAATGAAAAGAATTATGACTTATCAATCAATCTGAGAATTTGTGAGGGTGATACATGCTATACAATTTGACGGATCAAAATAAAATTACACCTAAAAATGGAAAATTCTGAGGAGGATAAATTGAGATTATTGTACATCAACCAAAAGGACGTTTAGTACATTTTCTGTTTTCAGAAATTTTTTTTAAAAACGGAATATTAAAAAACAATGACTATTTGCTAATAAATTGAATAGAAAATCAATTTTATTCAATTCATTTTAAACATAAATTAATAAGATATATAAGTTAATATTATATATATGTATATAAAGTTATAATATTAGTTAATATATAAGTTAATAAGTTTTATAAGATAACACTGATTAGGTAATATGAATATTTTAGTATTTTAAGTCATTTACATTTAATTAAAAAAATTCCTGAAACTTGAATTACCATAAAAGGTATAAACTATTTAAACAGAATATTCAACCTGGACTAACAGATCACCTGGTATTTTTGTCGGGTTTATTTACATTTATTTGCATTGTTGACATTGACTTAGACATTTTTTAAGACAATTCACTCAAATAATATTGATTTTTAGAGGTTTAAAGAAAAAAATTGAAACGATTTAATGACCTAATATGAGATGTAAAAAGTAATAAAAAATCAGCGCCAATGAACATATAATTCTGTTGCTTTCTGGTAATGATGGATTTGTCTAAAAAAATGCTCTAATTAATTTATATGTTGTGCCCAACAACAAAACTTAATACACGTTTAGATTGAGTGGAGTGGTAATGTGTGATTGGATGAAAGAAGTGTTGGAGTTCTCTGATTCTTTATTTTTATTGAATTAAGATATTTGGTTAGATGTATATAAAATCTATTGAAACTACTACATTAATCAGTAAATAAATGACGTTTGGCGTCACGAAGGTGCCTGGTATTCATTTTGAGTGAGAAACATTACAAAAAAAAAATTTAAACTTTAGTAATATTATGTTCTTAGGTGACCGTAACTACTATATCAAACAAAATAATTTCTTGTGTAGTTATTTAAGTATCTATAAGTTATGTTCATTATTGAAACGAAACTTGGTTACAACTAATTGGTGTGATCAATAATTTATAATTTTTTAATCATTAGTTGTGCAATCCGTAATTGTGTGGTATTTATTCATTCTGAGGTAAAATGGATAAACCAACAAAAGTCTCCACACAAATGAAGTTTTATTCAACACGTTTCGAACACTTTGTGTTCATCATCAGGAAGACACCAAGGATGTGGTACTGACGGGTTGGTCAAGTGAAAACAACTGATGTATTAGATACATTCAGGGTGAATGTATTCTTCCTGATGATGAACACAAAGTGTTCGAAACGCGTTGAATAAAACTTCATTTGTGTGGAGACTTTTGTTGGTTTATCCATTTTACCTCAGAATTATAATTTTTTCTAGACATATATATATCTAGAGATACTAGACATATATATATATATATATATATATATATATATATATATATATATATATATATAGACAGAGCAGGAGTTATGAAACTTAATTATCCGATCACAAACTAACATATGACATTAGATAAACTGGACTGATTAGAACATGAAGTTTAATTTTCAAAAATGTTCACTGGAATGGTTAAACCTAATGAATGTATCTAATTCATAAGGAAGTTAAATAATAGTGAAACAAAAATATCAATTATTTATCGAGAAGTGTGATATTATGTTTACTTATAGTAAAGGTGAGTGTAGACCACTCCAGATTTTGATTAGAAAGGGGAAGAAGCACTAAGTTTCCACTCAAAGATTTTATCAAATGACGACTAAACGTTTCGATCACTTCGTATTCATCATCAGGTAACACGGCACTTTAAGGTGGTATTCACTGTTTAAGGAGTCAGTCTGACTCCTTGTATGTTAAACATGGTGTTTATTCACCTTTCTAATCATGAGTAAATATCACACAATAACTGCTTGCATAGATTATTAGAATTATTCTTTTTTCAAAATCTACTCCTTCAATTAATAATATAAATGAATTAAATTAATTTATATTTTAAGATAATTAAGTAAAACTAATTACATGATTTAGTATAAAATTTAGTTGGTAAAATAATAAATTGTTAAAATTTAATTTAAAAATATGCAAAAAAAATTAAATCTCCTTTTAAATGATTAGTATTTCTTTGTTTTTTACAAACTTTTTGAAATGATAATCATTAACTATGTATACTCTCCCATATGTATAAGTTTGCAAAATATATAACATTAATTTAAAATATTACTCAGTAAATGATGCTAGTTTTAAGTTATAATTACTAGTCATCTTGATTCATTTGATATTTTCTACAAAGATGTGACAGTGATAATCATTAAAAGCAACAAAATAGAGATGACTGCATTAAAATGAAACATTGAATTAAATAGATTGTCAATTAACTTAAAAATATGTTTACTTTTAGGAAAGTTGAGTGCACATTGATACAATTTTATTACAATATAAAACATTTTAATGTCGACTAACCTGAAAAGTCAATTACTAAATTTCATTAATATATGTATTATTTCCACTTTTCATTTTTTTAAAAATAAAATTTTCTATTTAAAAATTTGTATGTAAAATTAATATCGTTTATATGAATCATTTTTTGTTGAATACAACTCATGAAAATTTCTAGGTTTTTATTTAGTTCGTGATTATTTTCTGTCAGTTGTACAACACTGTCTTAGGTAAGATCCAAATCTCTTTTATGTTTTACAAATCATCATGGCGGAATCGTGTTTTAATCTTTAATCCGCTTTTGATTATTAATCTTAATCGGAAACAAATTGTAATATAGAGTACTTTAAAAGTGATTTTATTAATTATATTACAAGTGATGCACACGTATGGAATTATTTGTCTGTTCGTATAAGTGTTTGAAAAGAATGAAGAAAACAAGAAATTAAGCTGCACATCAAACAAAAAGTGAGTGCACAATTTAAAATGAACTTCTTATTTGTTTAATACATTTCGTTAAATTATAACTATTAATGTTGAAAACAAAAGTAAATTGAGAAACAACTATAGTACATAATAGGGATGCAAAGAGAAAATGAAAATCATCTTTACTAATTAGCTTAAGAATCATTTTTAATTATATAATGAACTACAACTAAAACTTTTAAAACTGAGTCATTTAAATTAATATACACTTAAAAGAAGTTATTCCTACAGAAAAAATCTAATATACCTCAATTACAATTATTTCTAATTAGTTAGAAAATTTTATAAGTAATTGGTTTTCTATATATTAGTAATAATAGCTGCAATTCAAATACAATCTTTTAATATTAGAAGGAAAAAGGATAACTGTAGTACTAATAATTATATTTTTAGAAAGAGATACTACCAATATTGTTAAGTATATGTTATTACATGAATGACTCAGTTTTTCTTGAAATTTTAACTTTAATACTGTTTGCAACTTTGTATTTAAAGTTGTAAAATAATTTTAACATATTTAACACTATTCAATAACAAAAATGAAAACTTTCGTTTTAAACAATGTTTCAATGCAAATATTAAGAAAAACTGTTATTCTAGAAATATTTTTTGTATTAAACTAATGTCAGTAATCTAGTTTAAACCTATTTTTTTTACATTGAGCTTAGATTAAATAGATTATGTCGTGCAAATAGTTATAAAATAATTATTATACTCACTACTGCTTTTAATTTCATTATTAATTAATAAAGTAATTAATTTTATATTAATTAATAAAATTAATTTTATATAAAGTGTCAGAACGTTTGTCAGGTCGTAGTAATTGTTAGGCTTCTTATATACATTATATTTGTTCTGTTTAATTTTATTTATTAAAGAAAGTAACACCTTGGAAAAGGAAATAATTAATACATACACATACCACAAAATAAATTTATTAATAGAAAAACAAATTAATTAATTTGTAAACATATTACATTGATGAACATTTTAGTAACTTTTTTATAAATAGTTCTATTATAGATTTATTATTATATTTGACACAGAGAATATCAATAGAAATATTTTAAGCATTTTGATATTTCAATTTTTTTCTTTAATTAATTAATGAAATTCTTTCTCATTGACAGTTTTAATTATTGATAATAATCAATTAAAATGAGATTTTGAGAATAAGATGCAATGATTTTGGACACGACTATATTGGATATAGTAATATTCAAAAGTTTCAGAGAGCAATATAAAATACATATTATGATCTAATCAGAAAAAGAATAAGTGTAAGAGCTTTTAAAATTTTTAAAAACTACAAAAACTTATTTTTTCAATAAAAATGTTGAAAAATTGACTTATTTTTCAATGAAGGCTTTTGAGGAGACAAAAATCATTAAGTAGTTAACCAGTTTGATATTTTTTTATACTTATACTAAATTTTAGTGTTGACCACTCCATATTTTTTTTATATATTATATAAGCAGTACTGGTATTTCTTATTAAATATAATTGTTAGCCTTTTGACCTTATGAGCATTTTTTAAACCAGTTAAAATGTTGATGTGAACCAACATCCATAAGGTCAGCTTAATTTCAGCTTTAACTTTATTTCGACGCTGCTTATTACTGTACAGACTTCTCGGAAGACATTAAAAATTTACACTCCACAACAAAGTGCTGTTATATAAAAGATTACTACGACCTATCTAGACTTACTGACTTGAACTTTGGGGTTAGTGCAAAACCTTCCAACATTTATATAATACAATCACCTTATTATGTCATAAACCACACACACTCTTCCTAGAGACCTAAAAATCGCTTTTATACATAATTCAGCTACTGATCGTTACAAGGCGTTTCATACCAAACTTTCCTCTCACCCAAATCCACTCGTACAAAACCTTGCTCCTTCCTCATCTTCCCAGAATCCTCCAAGATGACTTAGGAAAAGATAGCCTAGGGACCTACTGAAATGATGATCCAGAATCAGTAAACGAAGTGAAAAGTTGCTCATGTTTGTCAAAATTATTTGTATTACTTACTCACACTACATATGCTTGTATGTTAAAAAAAACTTGAGTAATACATCAGTGTAATAATATCCGACATTAACAGTAGTAATTAAAGTTGAACAATACTTAAAAATAATATAAGTTCTCAGTTGTTTAGTTATTAATTTTATAATAATAAGTTTTATAATTCTAATAGTTCATTAGATTTGCACCATTTTATGATGGACTCCAATTTATTTATTAATCATATCAACTTACAACTTGGATAATACGTATAATCCTGAGCCAAATATTATGAAACTTAAATAAAAGGAATTCATCCTAACGGGATTTAACTGGTACATATATGTAGTATTTTTCAACGTCTAATATGTAGTAGTATGTAGTATTTTCAATTGAAATTAAATAATTTGTTAATTTCGGTTCTTTTATATTTACCTGTCTTTTTTATTGACAAAACTTATTGAAGTATTTCCATCGTAATTTCGTGCTGTTTGATTTTCATGCATTCCAATATTTTATTTTGCTCCAAAACCTCAATGGCTTTACCAATTCATTATATAATTGTCTGTGTTTTTGATGATATAAATAAAATCAACTTTAACTGTTTAAAACATTACTACTTCATCTTTGTTTATTCATACTTTGGTTTGTTCATGTGTATAGTTGTTTTAGAAAGCCATTTTTTTAAAGATTGTAGTAAAGACGTATATGTTAAAGACATATACGAGACTTACGAGTATGTAGTAAAGATCAACATCTATAACTCAATCAGAAATTTATAAATCAAACTAAGATGTTTCTATCAAACCAACTGGTCTTCATCAGGGTATCACTGAAACTTTTTCAGTCGAAATATCTTGGTTATATTTCAGTATTTCTTACAGTGGTTTAGACTTGTGTTTACTATGAAACCTTGTTATACCATTAAAAGTAATCAAAAGATAATTTTAAAGTATTTTATCATTTATTTTAATTAAAAATTACTTATTATTCCTTTTTAAATACTTCTGCCTGATCTCTATGAGGAAAAACAAAAGATGTATTATTATACATTATCTTTGCAATAAAAAAAAGTTTTAATTCCATAAAACGTACATTTTTTTCTTTAAAATTAAAAATACTTTTGGCTTTATGAAAAATAATTTCAAATGGAAAATATCAAAAAATGTTCAACTTTTTGATATTTAATTTTTTTGATAATTTTTTTTAACTATTTTAAGAATAAGTTAAATGAATTTTTATGCATTTACTTTTAAACTTCAGTAATATTCACATAATTAGAAATTATGTTTTTAAGATGAGTTACTGCTTGTCTTATTATGTTAAAAAAATTGTTTTTAAATTAAATATTGACTTTATTTTGTCTAAACATGTTAGTTATATAACTGTACTGTTAGTAATGTTGGTATTTACTGGTCATAGAAAAACCAAAGGAGTTTAATCCCCAATGAAGATCTGTTTTATCATTTTAAGTGATTGAAATATCATTTAATCTTTTACAACTCAATATTTTAAATAAAAAAAAATCAATATTTACAAGTTTAGTCACTATTTTCAAAACTGAAACAACAATTAATTACAACATTTTTGCTTCTATACTAATTACTATTACCTTTTATTAACAAACAAATATTAACAAACCTTTAACTTCTGATTATGTTCTCAAAAGTTGACTAAACATAAAGGAAAACTGCTTTGTTTATTTAATTCTCTGGTACAAACATCAAATAAAAGCAAAACTCGGTTGTTTATTTAATTCTCTGGTACAGACATCAAATAAAAGCAAAACTCGGTTGTTTATTTAATTCTCTGGTATAGACATCAAATAAAAGCAAAACTCGGTTGTTTATTTAATTCTCTGGTACAAACATCAAATAAAAGCAAAAATCGGTTGTTTATTTAATTCTCTGGTACAGACATCAAATAAAAGCAAAACTCCGTTGTTTATTTAATTCCCTGGTACTGGTATCATATGCTCTGCCTAAATCGTTGGTATTTTAAAAATGCTAATCCCAAACAAGCTTGGTATTTTGAAAAACCACCCATTTAGCTTAGTTTTATTTTTAACTTTAATTTTGTATTGTTACCACTTACACTATCCAAACAAACATATTGGATAGCCATGCTATTAATGATTCCTATTCAAATTAATAGACTCAAGATTGTTTTTGTAACTTTAAATTGGATTGATTTTTGTTTTGTTTCATCTTTTAAACCAACCTCCTAGCGGGTTAAAAACGTCAACCCTTTGAAGTATTTTTGTTTTCATCTGTGATTCTAGATTAGAAGTCCTAAATGTTTTTAGCTTTTATTTATTATTAGATTTTAGCTAAATGTTTTTTAGCTGCCTTTTTAGCTGATTCACGCTCAAAGGCTGAAAAACTCTAATCTATTCGAACTTCTTCCTTACTAATCAAATATTTCTTTTCAACCTACCACAACCATAGTTAAAATTGTTTATATGATTTGTATGTATATACTGTTGAAGTTAAGCATAGTTTACATAATTAAAAAAAAAATTTAAGATAGGTTATTCCTTTTCTTATTATGTAACAAACTCCTACTGTAGTTCTGTCAATTAAGGCTATTATTCATTTAATTTCAACTCCAAGTATTTTCCAAAGTACTACTCCAAGTATTTTAGAAAGTCCTCCTCCAAGTATTTTCCAGAGCTCTACTCAATGTATTTACAGAGCCCTAATCTAGCTATTTTCCAAAGTCCTCCTCCAAGTATTTTCCTAAGCCCCGCTATAAGTATTTTCCAAAGTCGTAGACAAACTCATGAAGAAAGATAATCATTTGTGCTCAAAAAATCAGAATTAGCGTTGTTTTTTAATTCTATACATTAGTTTGTAAGTTTGTTCATTTTTACAAATTAATGATCGTTATTTAGTATTGATGCTTCCCTAAAGCGATCTTAATTTTTTATCAATTCATCTATTTCATTGCTTAGGTTGAAGAAATTTTTTTTTTTGTACACTTTACATTTGCAAAGTGATAAATTTATGAAACGTTTTCCGTTTGAAAGTGATTTAAAGTGAAATTAAATTGACTGCGAGTTGCAAGTTTCTTGTGGCATAAAAAGGCGGTAATGACTTTGGTGAAAAGAGTTTTTCAGTTATTTATTACCAGCATCCATTCATTGTGGAAAAACCTTCTTTTTTTTTCTGAAAAGCCTGAAATAGCCTTGTCAACGCCTTCCTTACCCCCCCTCTCCATTCCTCACACTTCTATTACGCAAAAAAAAGGGGGGGCTTTTCCTAAGATATGTGACCCTAAGGAAAGCAAAGTGAATAACTATCTCTGTATGCACAAGTTGTGAAAAGAATATTCTTCATAAATCACAACTTGAGTTTAAGAAGAATGTTTGAAAGAGTGGAAGTGATTTCTCTTGTTGTGACTTTGAGTCAGAAGTGAATATATGTTTACAATTTAAAATATACAATCTTACAAAACTTCTTTAACAGATATTTCAAGTGCCTACTCTCATTATTAAGTTAAAATTATTTTTTTTTAAATGGCTTCAAATATATTATTTTATAACCTAAAAGTTTCTCAGTGTAATAAATTCGGAGTTATAAAGGCGTAAGTTCATCTAACAAACAGAACTAATTATACAGTATAAATTTTATCTATGCTTGTGTTTACAACTACACTTGCCTTTGCGTCTACAACGTGCTTGGTCTCCCTTTCTCTTTTCTCCTAAAGACGGAATACCCGAAAATTTGAGTCCGTAAGTGTGTTTCCTTACTCTGTGTGTTACTCTTCTTGAATTTTGAATTCGTATATATATATATAAAGATTTCACATAAACCCGTGAAATAACAGTCAATGATCAAACCACAATAAGAAATGGGAAAACAAGACTAAGATCTTTCAACCGTAACAAGCGGTCTTCGTCAGAGTCAAAAACCCAACTGAAGGGTTCAAAAACTCAGTTGAGTTTTTGACTCTGACAAAAACCGCTTGTTACAGTTGAAAAATCTAGCCTTGTTTTCCCATTTCATATTGTAGTTTGATCATAATATATATATATATATTCCAATTTTTTTCCAAGTTGTTCAAGGTTTCTAAATAATTTCTTCTTTTCTTCATCTAAACGTGAAAAAAGTAAAAACATGAAAAACACAGACATAGAGTCTCTAATTTTTGTTTGAACCGTCTTCAGGATAAAATTAGCAGGGAAAACAAGCTGGTACAGAGACGGTTGGAGTATCAGTGCACTTGGTTTCCCGCTCATATCTTTCCTGAAGACGGTTTAATCCAAAAATTAGACACTGTAAGATGTGTATTTCATTTCTCTATACATTTTTTCTTTATATACATTGAACTTTATTTGTTCGTTTCGAATCTTATATTTATCGAAAAAAAATTATATATATATATATATATATATATATATATATATATATATATAGGTGTATAATGTAATCGGGATTCGGTCAATTTTCCAGGATCAAAATCAAACTCTCAATGCCGACGTTTCGGTTTTATTTAAAACCTTTTTCATAGGCCTACAAACAAAGGATGACAAGAAATCATATATAAACATCAACATATAACTAACATCAAAATGGAATATTACAGTTGTGAAAAAACAAAAATATATATACAAGTAGAAGTAATAGAAAAGCAATAAACATTTTTATGAACTTACAGAAGTCAGAATTTTTGAATTAGAAAAATGATGAAATTTACATTATATAAAATGAAGTAACAATAGATAGTTAGTGAACTAACATCTTAACTGGTCAAAAACTTGGACCAGACTAACTGATTACAATTACATGTAAACCGAAACACTGTTCACTTTTTTTGACCAGTTAAGATGTTAGTTCACTAACTATCTATTGTTACTTCATTTTATATAATGTAAATTTCATCATTTTTCTAATTCAAAAATTCTGACTTCTGTAAGTTCATAAAAATGTTTATTGCTTTTCTATTACTTCTACTTGTATATATATTTTTGTTTTTTCACAACTGTAATATTCCATTTTGATGTTAGTTATATGTTGATGTTTATATATGATTTCTTGTCATCCTTTGTTTGTAGGCCTATGAAAAAGGTTTTAAATAAAACCGAAACGTCGGCATTGAGAGTTTGATTTTGATCCTGGAAAATTGACCGAATCCCGATTACATTATACACCTATTCTATCCAACGGTTGATATATTATTGAATTTGTTATATATATATATATATATATATATATATATATATATATATATATATACTTTTTTCTGTTATCTTCTTCTTTCTTACTTAGTTTGCTCTCTTTCGACATAAAGTGACAGGTCTCAGAGCATTTATTTCTTTTGTTTCTTTTTTCCTTATAGTTTAGACTTCAGCATGTTTAATTGTGATAAACAAGTAAAACAAAAACAATGTCCAAAACCACAGTAAGCATGAAAAAAGATTTTAACCTTTTTTCTGATTTGTTACTGTCGTTTTAAACGTTGTTGAACACTTTTTTGTTTGGCATTTTTAATTGACTTCTTTCAATCTTGATGAACACTAGATAGATGACGGATGACTATTACTGTATGGTTTTCTGTTCATGTTTCTTTATATTTCTAAATATATAATCAGATTCGTTTTCACTATTACGATTGTACCTTTGCTCCTCATATAACTTCAAAACCAATAGCTTTGTCGTTGTTTTAGCCTTATTCTGAAATATTATATCTGCTTTAATGCTATAATATTTTTAGTGTCACTTTTTTATGCAAATACAGGCAAATATATTTATATAGTTAAAAAATTTAATAAAAAAATATATATTTTCATAAAAATAACATTGGTAAAATCATTACATTATATTTAAAGAATTTCAAATATTTCAAAAGAATTTCAGTTTAAGTTTTTTCTTCTTCTTTGAATATAAAATGTTTTTGAAAATATATAATAGATGGCTTCAAGGTTAACTTTAATTTCATTCAATTAGATACTTGAAGTATAAAAAAAAAAAAGAATTCGTAATAATAAGAATGTGAATCAGTTACGACAAGCTTGGAATTCTTAATTTGGAAGCATTCCAAAATTGATTAAGTTGGTTCTTTCTCTCGATGGGGATATTTGCGTCTCTTGGTAGAATTTGTATTCAAAACAGATGCGACAAAATGCTAACTTCATCACCAATTCATAGTGAACTCAACACTGAATTAGCCTATTTATAAGAGTCAGTGATAATTTAAGGCAAATGTTTCAGAGTTGCGGTTGAACGTTAAAAGTCCTGATAAGAACCATAAAACTTTTGAGCTAAATTTAATTTGCATTATATTCAAAAGAGAGAGTGAGAGAGAGAGAGAGAGAGAGAGAGAGAGAGAGAGAGATAGAGTGAAAGAAGCGACTTGTGGTTTACTTTTTTTTTTTAATTAAAATAAAACTATTTTCTGCAGACTCTTTTATACAATTGAAAATAATTTATACATAAACTGAAAAAGAGTAATCATGAACCTAAAATATAATATATTTTCTATGTTATAAGAATTAATTAATTAATGGAATTAGTATAAAACTTAATATTAATTCACTGCACACATACACCCATACATACATATTAAAAATATAACCAAATTACAGAAACTTGCTTCCTGATAAGATTCTATGTCTTCCTGAATAACAATTTTGTTATTGTAACTATATTTGATTACACACAGAGTCACCGCTCTGCCTTCCTGCGGGACTCTTCGCCACCTGATGACGACGATGGTCGACATATAGAAGTGAGTTATTCTTGTGTCTATTTGTGTGCTATCTTCTTTTTAATTGGTTTATATATATATATATATATATATAAAGAAACAATTAAAACATAAACCAAAAATTAACAACGAACTAAATTAGCACAGTTCAAATAGTGGCGGCGTGTAACTGTCAAAGCAGCGCTACATGCGCGCACCCACGTGTTAGACAGTTGAATCACTCCAGCACTTCTCGCCTTCGACAGGTCACAACATGGGAGAGTTCCGAACAAATTTTATTTGTACTAAATAAATATTTAAAATATTTGAACCTAAAATAAAATTTGTTCGAACCTAAAATAAAATTTGTTCGGAACTCTCCCATGTAACTCTCCTACTTCTCGACCTGTCGAAGGCGAGAAGTGCTGGAGTGATTCAAGTGTCTAACGCGTGGGTGCGTGCATGTAGCGCTGCTTTGACAGTTACACGCTGCCACTATTTGAACTGTGCTAAGATATATAGATAAGACTTTTTTCGTTGGAAATACGATCCGAAACGGACAAATATAGTTCAAAGTAGAAAAACAAACATAAAACAAAATTAAAAGCACACACTTACAGTCTCTCATTTTTTGTTTGAACCGTCCTCAGGAGAGATAAGAGAGGGGAAACCACACTGGTTTCCGGCGACGGTTCAGAGACGGTTGGAGACCAACAATGTTGCCGCATGCGCTCATGGTCACAGAGTATAAGGTAGACAGGATTCAACTTATAATTAAGTTAAATTACTGGATTATGAAAACATAATCAATAAACAAATGAAAAAATTGAGGGATGAACAGAGAAATTTAGACATAAATAAAAGTACGGACTAAGCTATGATAAAATAAAAGAAAACTGTTATATATATATATATATATATATATATATATATATAACAATATTTCACAATAAACACGTGAAACAACAATGTTCAAACCACAATAAGAAATTGAAAAAAAAACTAAGATCTTTCAACCGTAACAAGCGGTCTTCATCAGAGTCAAAAACCCAACCGGATTTGGGTTTTTGACTCTGACGAAGAATTCCGAAATAGTCGTTGTCTGAACAAATGCACTGTGTTTCTTGTATAATTAATGCAGGTTTATTCTGTTTTGGCATAAACAAGGATTAAAAACGCTATAAATACTTATTATTTATGATTTAGCTATATGCATTGAAATGAAAATATTGATATGCTAGCATTACTGTGTGCACAGCACGAAAACCAGACAGTATGAGAAAGTTTCACTTAAAAGCTGTATGCCATAACAAAACACTCAAATTTCTTAAAATTCTCCAATCAATTTTATCTTTTTAACTACTTGTTTTTGAAGGAAATCTGAAATCATTTTAACTTGTTTTGTTCAAGTTTCATTCCAGTTGAGTCGAATTTTCTTAACAGTATTCTTAATTAATGGTTGTTGTTTTAACGGTCTCAGCTATTACTGACATACTAAAATACTTGTTTTGCTAAATCCTACAAAGTAATTTCTTTTATGACCATTTGCAAGTTGAAAATTTATAGTCCAGTTTAATTTTTTATTATTATTTTTTTAAATTATAGAACTACATGCCCAGCCAGAAGCCATTACATGTATTACAATCTTCAATGGTGCACTATACTTATTATTACATTACGATAATAGTGGCTTGGCAATAATAATAATAATAATTCGGTAACAACAATGAAATGAAACAACTGAAGTTATGACAATAGTAGCCTAACAACAGCAACACTTCAGTAACAATAATATAAAGCAATAATACCAAACAATAACAACAACAACGCAATGATGGCAATTAGGCACGACAACGACAGGGTGATCGCAACAACACATAAAGATACAGCACAAACCAGCATAATAGCTCAAGCAATTATGTTGAAATATTTTTTCACTATTTCCTTAAATGCAACTACCAGGCTCTCATCCAGCGAAGCTGCTAATTGTGGGGGCCACGCACCTAAGGCACTTTGAAGGCACCGACTAGGTCCTCGTCTAACAAGGCTGCAAACTGTGGGGGCCACGCACCTCAGGCACTTTGAAGGCACCGACTAGGTCCTCGTCCAACAAAGCTGCAAACTGTGGGGGCCACGCACCTCCAGCAGTCACCACTCGTCTCTCCAGCCTGCTCCTCTCAGAGTTCAACCGAACGCATTCAGTTTATTTATCATTGTGATCATGTATTCAAATATAAAAAAAAGAAAAATGTATTTTTCAAAATTTTGTTTACAATACCAGAGTCTTCTTGGCGGTTTGCCTTTAGACAACATGCAGCCTATTATAAATTAGGACAACAACTCTTCTATGGAGACAAAAGCAGAAGACATAAATTGGACGATCAACACAACTTTTCTATGGAGACAAAATCAGAAGACATAAGTTGGACGATCAACACAACTCTTCTATGGAAACAAAAGCAGAAGTCATAAGTTGCACGATCAACAACTTTTCTATGGAGACAAAATCAGAAGACATAAGTTGGACGATCAACACAACTCTTCTATGGAGAGAAAAGCAATTGTCAAGTACAACTTTCTATTTGGAGAAAAGCACAAATGCATAAGTTGGACGATTAAAAAAAAACTCTTCTATGGAGAGAAAAGCAATTGTCAAGTACAACTTTCTATTTGGACAAAAGCACAAATGCATAAGTTGGACGATTATAAAAAAACTCTTCTATGGAGACAAAAGCAGAAGACATAAGATGGACTATCAACAACACCTCTTCCATGGAGATGCTCACTAAGAGAAGTATCAGCGCTAGTCAGTCTAAAACATGCTACGTTGCCACTTGTAGATATATTATGACGGAACAGATGATACTTTGGGGTATGCTTCTGTTTACTTTCTCATTGTTGCTTTAGTTTATAATCTGCAAGTTCTTTCCTTTTATTTCTTAGCAGTCTTTTTATTACACTATATCTAATGTTCTAGGTAATTCCTCCTTTTGCGCTCCCCCCACCCCAAAGCCAGCTGACTGACCTTTTCACTGCCCATTATACCACATAACTGGGAATCCACTCAAGACAAAGTGATAAAGTGATTTTCTGTCCATTTTCACAGGTGACACAAGAGTATATTACATATTTCAACAAACATAATACTGTCCTATATCAAGATCAATATGATATGTAACTAATAGGATTAGAACTATTTATACATACTGAGGAATTTTAAATTAATTCGGTAACTGCCTTCCCACAGTCGAAGCTTAAAGCAATAAGTTAGAGTGGTTATCTATTACCACTCTCACACAATTCAGGTTCAGGTGCGGTCCAGAGGATGCATCAGAAGGTTTGAAGCTCAATCGTTATCACGCCTACAAATTTTATGTACATGAACATGTACACTTTACGCTTATTTGTAAAAAGTGTAGTGTCCTACACTCAACTTGAGTGTAAGTAGAAGTAACACTGGTCAACACATTTTCTGGTGACCAAAGTTTCTAATCTGATTTAGATTAATTTAGGGGTGCTGATTCCAAAAATCATACTAATTTTTCCCCATCAGGTCAAGTTATTGAGATGTATACTATTCCATACCTTCTTACCTTAAAATTAGACGTATGTTTAAATACTAGCGTCATAAATACAATTTTAGGTTGTTATTGTGATCAATGTTAAATGATTATGACATCACAAAACCCTAAAGTATTTACTGGCGTTGTAGATTTTTGGAGTAAATATTAAACATGGCTACATCCTCTTCTAGGTGACACTCCTTAACATTACGCTTTACCATTACTTAAAAAATAGAAGTACTTACATCTGATATAACTTGAATGTAGTAAAAAAAAATATCCAAAGAGTTTATGAAGCCCTATTGAACTATTTATTAAGTACATATCAAAGTACCATGCTTATTTTTTCAATATATAAATATTAATTGAAGAAAAAAGTTGGCAAAATGTAAAATATTTTACTTGAGTAATTTGACAAAAATATGCCGAACCTTATTGATGGTACATTAGATTTAGCACAACGGGAGAAGGCTTCTTTCCAGGAGGGAAAAGAAAGAAATCCACTATTTGGTAAACTGCCAGCCAATCTAGCGAAAAACCACTTTCAGGTTGATTCCACTATCCAGATAGGACATAAATATCTCTCAGAATTGACAAAGTCTTGAATTAAGATAGTTGGAGGATTTACAATTTAGTTATAGTTATTGGAAAGGGAAAAAAATCCCTGACAAATTACTTGTAACCGTAGTTGAAATTTATATAAAGTACAAAAAAAAATTAAATTACTTAGGCGCTTCAAATCACTCTAAAGTTATAGAGACAGAGATTATTAAATTAATTCTGGAAGTGAGTTAAAGTGTTTTGTTTTCGTACATGCTTCTTTATATATACTATTCAATATGTATATATATATTCTTATATATATATAGTTCAATATAGAGAAAGAAACATAGAAAAATCTAAAGAACACATTTACAGTCTCTGATTTTCAGTTTGAACTGTCTTCAGGAGAGATATGAGAGGGAAACCAAGCACACTGGTTGAGAGACGGTTGGAGACCGTTAAGTTGTTAAATGACCGTTGGAGACATATAAACTTAAAATAAACAGTACATTGATTGGTTATTGGTAAACAAATCAGTAGTTATATGACCCTGGCAAAGACCGTTTGTTATGGTCGATAAACTTTAGGCGTATTTCTCATTTCTTATTATGGTTTGGACGCTTATAAGCATAAATATTCAATATCAACATGACTAGAAAATAAGTAGTACAGTTACCCTTTTGCAGATAAAAACTGGTTAGTTTTTGAATGTTTCCTATTTTGTTGGATTTCATATGAAGAGTTACCAAAAGACATAACGGTTTCGTCTTAGCGTAAGTGAAAGCAATCCTTGCCCAACAATAGGAGATTTAAGTGGAGTTGGGATGACTTTGGCTCTAAGAGTTTTTAGTTTTCCGATTCCCTTTTCTTAAGTTGACACATCTTCGCTTCTTCTCAATACTCATCCAATAACATTACTGTTTTCCCTTGTCACTTCTATATATAAAAATCCCTTATTTATTTCAATGGTTCTAAGTAAATCCTGTTAAATCAATGTAATTTTTATAGCAAATGGAAAAATTTCTATTCATAATTTAGGTTCATGTAGATCATGCAAGTAGATCTAAACATATTTATTTTCAAATTTAAATTTCTTCATTCCGAATAATTAGCTCATCGTGCAATACATTTTTTTTCTGAAAATTAAGCAGACATCATGGATTTTCAATTATAGATATATATTTTTTTAAATCCATTTGTTTAGCATGCTCCATATATAAATATATATATATATTTATATATACATATATATATTTATTCTCTATTAGTCCAGTTATACCGTTGACCTTTCAACTCTTTTATTCTAACCGCTTGTTTCTTGTTCATTATTGACCTTTGACCTTCTCTTTATATTAACCTGTACTATCTATTAATAGCAATGACTAAGCATGAGTCATCGATTTTAATTTACATGTCACTTAGCCAACTCCTTTTCCAGTTGAACCCTGTTAGCAGGAGGTTAGTTCGTAGGATCGAATCTCTCATTGTTAAGATCGTGAATGCTGACACTGCGGTTAATTTTAATGATACCTGTTTGAAAGAGGATCTGCTGCCTATTTATACCAATATATATATATATATATATATACCTCATTAAAGATCTTGCCAACATTAAGTTTAGTATGTTTCCTACATACCTTTTCAAGGTTTCGAATGCTACCTTTCCATCTCTGTGGTACCATATAAATTAACTCACCGATTTTTTTATCTTTCATTGTATTTTTCATATTACATTTCCGACGTTTCGGTCTACGTTGACCATTTTCAAGGATTCTATATACAAGGTTTTTTTAAAACAATTCTAATAAATACTTATTTACAATGACAATTACCTCATTTCTATCAAACATAACTAATAACAAAATATTCTTTTAAAAAACACTACCTTAATAAACATGACAGGTTTGCTACAAAATTCCCTACATGAACATTTACACAACATTATTTAAATCACTATATAGTTATTTTTCACGAATGTAACTTTAAAATTCTGGAAAAACAACAGGACTGATCATTAATGTTCGGCTTCTTTTCCTTTATGCATAATGATTCAATTATATGCAGCCTCGTGTGATTATTTTCTGCATATAATACTTCAATGTTGTCTTCCAGCATTTTTCTACTTAGCCTGCTTTTATGTATGTTCATTGTGTGTTCTTTCGGTCCTCCGGCTGCGAGATGCATCGTAAGTCTGCGTGAAAGTGTTGTCGTCGTAGAACCAATGTAGCTCGATTTTAGGAGCTCACAGTCTCCTATAGTGCAATTATATCTGTACACTACATTGGTTTTTTGTAGTTGTGTTTTTTGTTGTAGGTTGTTCCTAATTATCATATTTGCTGTGCAGGAACTCTTGTAGTAAATACTAATATTTAGCTTGTCTGCTGAGTTAACACATGTTGTATTTCTTTTAATTATGGCCTTCAAAATTCTTTCATCCTTTTTATATTCATTAGAGAATTGATTCTTATAATACACCGTTTGTATTCTTCCTTCTTCACCCAGCTGATGCTCTTGATTATTGTTTGAATTTATATTCTTCATATATTTCCTTAAAATATTGTCGAAGTGTTGGTTACTATAACCATTGTTGACCAATACTTGTTTAATCCTTTCTACTGCTTGGTCGAAGAGAAGCCAGTCAGACGATGTCTTGAATGCTCTATGTATAAGTGCCTTAATTGTTCCATCTTTATATCTTTCTGGGCACTCACTTTGTGCATTTAAATAAACTCCTGCATGCGTTGGTTTAACATATACTGATGTTTCATATTTCCTGTAATTTATTGGTAGGGTTTCGAGAAATCTTTTTAAACTTAGTACTGTCTCCTAATATATGGTCTAACTTTTGTTTATACTCACATTTGTCTAAGATCACAATTATATTAGCCTTGTCTGCCTTTCTTATAACAATTTCATTGTTAGTTCGGAGACTTTTAGCAGCTTCTTTCATTTTCTTAGTGAGTACTATGCTGTTATGATAACCTCTGCGTTTACAGGAAATATGAAACATCAGTATATGTTAAACCAACGCATGCAGGAGTTTATTTAAATGCACAAAGTGAGTGCCCAGAAAGATATAAAGATGGAACAATTAAGGCACTTATACATAGAGCATTCAAGACATCGTCTGACTGGCTTCTCTTCGACCAAGCAGTAGAAAGGATTAAACAAGTATTGGTCAACAATGGTTATAGTAACCAACACTTCGACAATATTTTAAGGAAATATATGAAGAATATAAATTCAAACAATAATCAAGAGCATCAGCTGGGTGAAGAAGGAAGAATACAAACGGTGTATTATAAGAATCAATTCTCTAATGAATATAAAAAGGATGAAAGAATTTTGAAGGCCATAATTAAAAGAAATACAACATGTGTTAACTCAGCAGACAAGCTAAATATTAGTATTTACTACAAGAGTTCCTGCACAGCAAATATGATAATTAGGAACAACCTACAACAAAAAACA